>JAUELE010231818.1:0-12019 GCA_031471655.1 Diodora aspera | reverse complement strand
CCAACTGGATTAACTTCAAGAACTATTATTTTCAACTATATCAAGACCCTACGTCTGAACCTTCTACATTTTCTACATATGAGAAAAAACACAATCCAAAGTTGTTGCAAGATCAGTGTATTCCAGTCCGGATTAAAGCTCATCACTCAGTTTTATATATGAGAAAAAACACAATCCAAAGTTGTTGCAAGATCAGTGTATTCCAGTATACATAGGAATTCCCATCCACAAGTGAACCTGAAAGCACGACCTATTGGACACCGTTCTTATGAAACCTGCTGACGCGAGTGTACGCCTGGCGACCGTCACCTGGATGAGGTGATTGTGAATAAATACTTCACCAAGTAGCAGTCATTCCCGTTACACATAATTAAAGGCCTCATTACTATGTCCATTGGGACAATACACTACTTTAGAAAGTCAACTGTTATGATAATGTATCTACTGGCAGCATACGTGTATAACAAGGCAAAAACACAAGCCCAAACATTCTTGAGTGTTGATTGCTTTGGCTGAGCATTACCTCTCTATTTTGTGAAGTGATGAAATTATTCAAGCCATACGAGGTGTCCTTCTGTCACAACTGCAATTCATGAATGTGTCCAATGTGGTTTATACGGTAGGACTGCACATGGATGAATATAATATATGAAAATCCGAAATATCGTGGCAAATACATGTATCAAACGTCTCAATACGGGTTAACACTTTTTTTTACCAGTCTTTGTAATATATATATTAGTCCTGGCAAAATATCATTAGCTAAGTCGATGTCACTTTAAGTCATAAATGAATAGATCACATTTGCCTCTTATGTCTTAAGGCTATCGACAGCTGTCTGTGGTTCCAACGGATGCTACAGATCCAGACAGAAGCCGTGCCTCATTAACGCAGCAACATGCACGTCATTGATACGTTTTAGGTACATGTAAGCATTCGTGACCGACAATAAGCACGTATGCTTCTACTCGAGTTCATCTGGCATCGACTTTTTTATTATACAGGTTGTGAGGCTGTTTCCCCTTTCGCTTCAGAGAAAATGTGATGGTCGATGTAAGTGTTGAGTCTGGCTGCAAGACAACGTGCGCTTTTTATGGGTTTTGTTACGTAAAAGACAACCTGAAGTTCGTGTAAACAAAACATGTACGCACAGAGTCAATCACGGTCAACATGTGCCAAGCAATCTTCTCTTTAGTATATAAAACTGAGAATTTTAACTGAATTAGAACCGTCAAAGAAAACGGAATAACCCTTTACAATTTTAAGTAACACAAATCCAATTCTATAAAACAAGCTAGGTGACGAAGGGGAAAGTAGCGGGTTAAGCTGGTGCCGGACCTGTAGCATATGTTACAAAGGGGCCCTTAGAAGGTGATGCTTTGCTACAGTTCAAAAACTTTATATACCCAGTCATTCATAAACATGCAAGGCAGTACAGTACTTTATAATTATAGTAATAAAGCAAGTGCAGAATCATTGAATCGGCATTGATAGCTTGTAAGCTTTAGCATTTAGCGCGGGGCTCATGATTTCAATGCGGGGCCTTTAGTATCGTCTAGGTTAATCCGCCTCTCTAAACACACGCAATGGTGTGTTGTCAGTATTATGTGTTAGGTCGGGACCTGTTTACTCGTTTACTCGTCGCCGATATAGCCTCCCTTCGGGAGGCAAAAAACGACGTAAAATAAGCTGACTTTTAACTACCTGTTTACTCCCTCAAGATATTACCTTGAGCAGGAAGAAGAGCAGAGATCTCTTTAGTCATACAATTTTGAAAGTCCTTTTTTCACTCCCATCGTACGAACAGCACGAATTATGCACTTAAAAATGTTTCAATACCTCTTGGCAATTCAGTTCAAATGTTAACGTGAATGTAAATGGAACAAGCAGAACCGAGCTTTTTCTGAGCATGCTGTGCTGTTTGTTTCATCTCTGTCATAATAACCAACGGCAATTAGTGTGTTTCAAACATACGCATTTCTTTACAGTAAAGTCATTGTGGGAGCTCTGATAAAGAACACACGTCGCTTTGCCGGTCGGGCAAGAGGAACGCAATTTTCATTGTCAGATACTTCATGTTTAATTCAAGACACCTTAGGCAAATGCTTTCACGTATAATGGAACATGATTGATTTAAATGAATGTTACTGGACACTTGTTATTCTTCGAACACGTTTAGTATTTCTTTAACCCAATGACTGGCTGACATGCGAGGTTGAGGAAATAATGATGACTATATATTAAAATATCCACCAGTTGGATGACTATATACTAAAATAGCCACCAGTTGGATGTACATGTATATATACGCTTTGGGCGTGTATTTGTTCAAAATCGTGACAGTTATTTGCATAAATTGGAAGTCCAATTTGTCTAATCCACATGGTGGTCATTCTTTTTTAAATAAACGCTTAGCTGATAAGCCGGACTCATTTACTTTCAATATGGCTTTTACATATTGACAAGATGTTGAAAAAGCCGTCAAATAGTTCATCCATGCTTCGTTTCCTGTTTCGTGAAAACACAGCTGTAGCATGATATTCAGTCTATATGAATTATACAATAATTTACCTTTTTAAGATTGAGGTCAGTGTTACAAAGGTGGTCTAAAAGAAACATAATAATTATATCGATGTGGCCGTATTTTGCATTCTACATGTAAGTAACATGTCGCTTTTCTTTTTTTCTGAACAATATGACAGTAAAATGCCATTTCAAAGAACAACATTGGCGATACATCGAACATCGCCGATGTTGTTGCCAACGGTGATATCACTATTCAGATTGCTGAAACAGAATCTATCTCGATCCAAGTGTTTTCTATTTCACTTTTTGGCTTCAAACATCGCGGGGCACAGGTAGGCATTTTTATAGGACATATCCAGGCATTCGACACAGACGCGTCGTTTATCTAGGCCATTCTTGTTAGGCCGGTCAGACCGAGCACCGGAGGAAGTTGGAGGAAATTTAGAGGCAATCCTTAGACGTGCATTCACGTTTGGCGATTTACTGGGTGATGTTTACGGATTCTAATAAAATTAATAGCAACTATTATACTATTATTTTCGTTTAAATGTCGGATTTGTGCATTGATAATAAATGTAAAGTATGATAGTATATCATTATTGAATGTGCTTCAAACTATGATTTGCATATTTTAAACATTGAATTTGATACTTAATGAGGTAGCTTTAATGCTTGTTACGTTGGCTTGTTATGACTTGTGAGCAGCGAAAGTGTACTCTCAATATATATAAATTGTACATGCAATGCACTTTTCAGCTCCTGATAACATATTCAATGTGCTCTGAAATTAGAACTGGACGAAGAATAAGGTCAAATGGTGTAGAAAGTATGTCATTTGTTTGGAAATAGCCAAACGATTCTGATTAAATGCTTATTCTGATAGCGCTCACCCACGCTTGACCGGAGTATTTGAAACGATGGTACAATGATAAACGACTGTTAACTGTGGCCTCGGGGATTACAAGACTCAAATGAATCCATTTTCTGTTCGAGATGAGATGAAGATATGTCACCTGTAAATAGACCTCCTTAGATGAGACCTAGATGGAATTTCTTTCTTGATGATCGACGATAGTGCTGCAAGCCACCGTATTGGTCAAATCTATAAGCCTCTGCATATTCTTACAGTGTGCTCCATCCTTGCCTCTGATGTTCAGAACCCACATTACGTCTAAACAGTATGGTTATAAGTAATACATTGTAGACGGTATTGACACAAATTGTTTCACGAAGCATTGCTTGATTGACAGTTGTTATCGAACACATTTTCTTCGACATCTTCCTGAAAATTTTGAAAATGATGTACAAAATTAATTACAAACATGTATGGAAGAACATTAGGAAATTACCCGCTGCATTTCGTCTTTATAAACTGTCGTAAGTTTTCGGTTTGATTTTCTTGCAAAAACAAATCACCAAAACACACCATGGGTTGGCGTAAAAATCAAAATGCACACGTTTGCTGACAACAATGGGGTAGCACAGTATCCCAGTCGTTAGACTCGCCCTTCATTTCCTCCCTCGTTTCGAAGATGCAAAGACTTAATGCATATCAACGAGAACAAGCGGTTAGACGTCTGCCAACTGGTTTGAGCGATCGGAACGTTGCCAATGCCTGCTGACATCCCTAGTCGTGGCTGACTCAGAATGATCACACCGATGCACGACAGACGCCTCCGTCGGCAGCATCGGGTGCAATCCATTACTCTATGTGCAAGCGAAACCACTCGGCAGACCACTGGAGTCCACACCAGGCCCATAAGTGGCGACACCGTGAGACGACGACTGAACTGCCGTAGTCCTGCACGTCGACCAAGTTTGACCACCATCGACAGGTCCGTTTCAAGTGGGCAACAATAAATCAGCAGTGGAGACGTGTGTTATTATCAGATGAGAGTCCGAATATGTAAAATACGTGGTGAACGTTTTGCAGATCATTGTGTCATGGAAAAGACGTGGGATGATGTTAGTGTCATGATGTGGGCAGGTATTGGGTTAAATCAAAGAATTGGCCCAGTGGTCTTTCAGAGTATCGGTCCTGGAATCGTAATGTTGTAAAAAGCTCATCGCTATATTGACCAGGCTCTAGGATCCATGGTTTGCCGTCTTTCGGTCGGCATCGGCAGCACACTTTCCAGCAGGACACTATTGCGAGACCACGCACTGCTAGGGCTACACTACAGTTTTCGAAGCAGCACATTTTAGTTTTGCGGTGGTCATCCATGACTCCCGATTTAAACCCGATTGACAATTTGTGCGACGACCTCCAAAGAACATTTGATCAAGTGCTGAACTTCAGTTAGCCATAGCCAAATCCATTCGATGTACAGGAGGTATGTTGCTGTTGTGAATGCAAATAGTGGGCATCCATGGTACTGATTACTCCTCATCGCAGGCCGGATTATCGTCTCATGTTGACATTTTCCAAACTCATGGTTGAACATTCATACGACTCATGGTTGAACATTCATGCAGTCCGCGAAGATCTGATCTGAAAAGTCAGCAGGCCCTGTACAAACTTAACTGCAAGAGTTATGTTACTGAACACTCTCTCCTGCTTATCTCCCATATTACTTGGCTGGTCATGTGATGACGCCAGTAGCAGACGGCAACTTCGGCAGCTGGAATCAAATATTGGGCACAGTAGGATTCCATGTATTTTGCAACAGGATGATGCTCGCGTTCTTACGTCATTTCCCACAAAATCATGGTTCCGAGAGCACGAAATTCAGGTCATTGATTGTCCGGCCGCTTCACCCGACTTGAATCCCATTAAGAATGTTCGGCAGGGGAATAAATGTCAACACTAAGCAGTGTTTTATAAGTTTATTCTTTGTCAACTTGTTTTTTCATGTAATGGCAAGGAAATAATCACAAGGTTGGTATCAACTATTAAAATCATCCGGAAATAGAAGAAACAAATTTGCCATGACAAATATACTGCACAGGGTTTGAGTGGGAGTTATTTCTTTTGGTGAGGATTTGATTTGTTTGTTCGTAACATGACAGGAAATGATCAATGGATTGCAAATCGTTTTTATAGATAATGTATCTGCTGAATGTGACACCTGATTCCCCAATTCCTACTCCGACTCCAAATAGCCGTGATTGTAAAGAGTTGCGGATTCCATTACAATGCGGACAAATTCGAAGTCCCCGGTTCTCGTAACGTTCGTAATAATATAAAATGTGTTTTCTTTCTTTGTGAAGATCATTGATTGTCTCTGAAGAATTACGAATATTTTGGGAATTATTTCCCGATTAAGAGCTAAGAAATCAAAGGAATTGTTGGAGTGTAATGTCCCTGACACAAAACAGTCATAACATGAAGGCACCGACGATCATTTTGCCGCGTAATTTAACCTTTTTGGGGGATAAGAAATCATGTGGGCCTCCCAAGTGCAACAAGAGAGCCAAATGTTTTCGCATAATCCCCACGCCAAATCACGGTTATTTTGATCATGTTGCAAGAATGTACATGTTAATGTAGTCAAAATCCACAGTAGAGTTTCGATCGATGAACTTAACATCTGACACCATATGATTAAGCGCCAGTAGCGGATGTAATGTTCGTATTTTGTTCTGTCCTTCCGGCTCATATGCTGTGGAATTACGAAGCTGATGTAGTGGTATTAACGCTGGCCAAACTACGTCAACATTTTTTGTAAATTGTACAAAAGAGGTTCCATTCTCCACAACCAGTATTAAGTTCTTTTCTTGCAACTTAGAACAAAATGTACTGAATGTTGAGAAAACTTTCGATCTGGCAGGAATAAAATGCGACGCTATTTACACACCTCGTTGTGTCAGAGCTTTTAAGAACATTGCATTAGCTGGACACCTGAAAACACTCGTCCAGTTGTTTACTAATAAACAGTCACTACACTGGTGACGTCAATGTATTCACACAACTGTCGGCTTTTGTCATAGGTGCCTAATGTGACTGCATATACACAGCGATCCTCGAACCGAACACCCCACCTCCAAACGTTTATTACCACGGCTTTGTTTTCCAACCGATTGGTCTAAAAACACGTGCAATTTAATCTTGTGTAATTGATCTTTTAAGCGTAAACGAAATCATTTAACCACCCATAGGTCTAAAGAAAATCGAAGTGGAAACGAAAATCATCGATGTCAGAAAAACCTGTTGGCGCATCACGCCAGTGTCGGACCCAGTGTAGCTAGTCTTTGCATATACTATGTCATGGAACCTTACATCGTGACCTTACAACGTACATTTGTAGCTGTTGGTACGCTAACAGATTTGTACAATGACAACTGTAAAGAAATGTATTGACAAGAAACCTGTCAAACCTAAGATGGCATAAATGCATGTGACTGTAAACATTGTATATGCCTACTTCTGCATGTATACATGTAGGTATTGACATAAAGGGGTTGTATATTTAAAGAGGTTGCTCGTAAACTTGTGATTTGTCGACAGTACAGGGATACTTTGTAGTAAGAAATTATGTTCATCAGACCTTATTGAATTGGACAACGCTAAGGCAAATAACACAGAAAGTGTGAAGGGTCCATAACTGTAAATATATTAATTTGACTAGTTGTCGAATGATTTTTGTTTTTCATGTTTTCAAACATACATGTAATGTTTCGAAAAGCGTCATGTTAAATATTGTAGATGAGAGTGGATGCGGGCATCCAGAACCAAAGCTGAGTATAATAGGAAGAAGGCATATAACTACTCGCTGTTTGTTGTGTGCCAGTGTGCTTCACAGCAAGCATTGTTCTCAATACATATTATGTTACTTTTGAAAGGTTGTTTTCCCTAACGCCAGAGCAGAAATGTATATCCTCTGAAGTACTGAAGTTCCACAAGAAAAACTGTTGAATATTCATTTGATCCAAAAACTCAACCTTTGTGACAAACGTTTATTAGTCATACTACTTTTCTTTGTCTCTGTTCGGCTTCATTTGAGACATCGTATGCCAGCGTTGTCTTCTCTGGGAAACATCAAAGCATTTATCATCACATAATCCTGAACTTGCAAATGTTCTTTCCAGCGTGGAAATGTTGATCCCAGGCAGATATTCCAAGTACTTTATATCTGGAGTAATTGTACATGCATGCAAATGAGGCACCCAAATGCACCACAATCTAACTGACACCTCACCACTTAAACGTCACCTTTAATGAGAAATGCAAATCGATATTAACGAACAGTAAAGATTGGAATTTTCTTCCGATTGCCTCGGGTTAAACTGCTAATATCGTGGATCAAAACTAATTATAAGGTAATTATTGAAAACACCTGCTGCGCTGGGTAAGAGGTTCGCTTTGACAATTAAAGCATAAATATGTGTTACATGTAACTACATGTATAGCCTGATGAAATGAAGACGCCGTGGTTTTCCGAGTGTTTCTTCCTAAAATGCTCGCCAACGAAGACAGGTACAACCTGGGCAAAAGTACATTTGGATACTGTTTTTGCCTTCTGTAAACGATGTTACACTAATTACCAACGTTTGTGTTACCAACGTATTTGTAACGCATCTCCCAGAGCAAAGAACACGTTTGCACATTGTTTCTTTCGAAATGATTTGAACAAAATAATATACCACTGCTGATCAGTTACTGTCATCTTCAACACCAGTACATGTATGTTGCGCTATTATGACACATCAGCAATTTATCAATGCCGCAAGTGAATGTACTTTCCGGTTGTGTAATATTATTTCCTTTGCGGTACAAATCTAATTTCGTTTCTAATGAGTATAATGGGTGAATCTGATACATAGATTTCGCTTGTTTAAAGCACATAACGTCGAATGCCGAAATGTATTTTTCAATCATGTACTCATTAACATCAGTTTGCTATCATTCCACATGCGAATTTACGTAATTGGAGTTTTCGATTAGAATTCTATACGCATGAGTATTCTTCTCGCATACAAAGCACTGAAGCAGGTTTTCAGCTTCCGATACCAAAGCGGTGACCTGAAATATGTTTACTTTCATTTAGTATCCAGCCTGTTACGTTTCTGAAGAGTGGGATAGTGTCAAAGTTATAATTACAAGGCTTTAATAATAAACTGTTTGCCGCCTTCGAAAGACAAGAACAGTATTTTATGTTGTAGCTTATTTTTACTTTTCTGAATGTTTTTTCTTCAAGAAAACGCTGTGGGTGAAAAATGCTCTGGATGTATTTTATGCCAGATATATTATGGCAAGCAACATTCTCTTGCACCATTATTTGTTTTATTTGGGATTACATTCACCTACTGTTTGCGGCTTTTGGATAGGAAGAAACGTCCTATAATCAGTCTAAAACAGCCAGCCAATATTAATCTTTGAACTATTTAACTAAGAACTATATGTAAATGTTTCACTCCCACATCAACACAGTTGTATTTGAATGAGCCTATCGATTGTTTAACCAGCCAGGTTAAATGTAAACAGTAAAAATCATCTGTTTGGAATTGTCAAGAAAAAGTAAACCTGGCCAAATTGATTGCTATCGAATCGAGTAAAAACAGAAATACTGACATTTGTTCTTATAATGCGCCATTCGATTCATTCAAACTGTTTTAGTAATGCCGTTTTTATTCTATTTACGTATAATTATCATGCATATTCTCGTCTTTTTAAACGTATTTAAACACGACCTATATCCTTCCCATTGCGATGTTTCAAAATCCGTTGGCTTGAGCTGTAATCTATACAGCTATAATCTTGAAACTAACTAACACACTGAGAGCTACGGTCTTATTGTAGTTTGCACAACAAACAAATAAACGTGTTTTATGGGAAACCTATTTTTACTTAACTACAGCTTATACATGTAGGTTATTGTGTTACTAACAGTAAAAGAAAAGGTTGAAATAGAAACAAATCCATATTAAATTGTTGTTCACCAGCTGCTGACGCTCCATATTGTTGTTATTTGTTTCAGGTTATTTGTCATGAAATCATGAGTAGGCGACACTTGAGGTACACCGGTAGTCCTAATCGCTTTCTTTACTACCTGCATCGTGTACATATCCATGTTTGTCTTGTCAGCCATCTGTTTACAAACGGTAAGATATGTCTCTGACAAATTGACGACTGAATTAGTTCTCGCTGCGTACGACGGACGACTACGACAACGAAGGTAAAGTCAACAATAGCTTGAATTTCAAATGTGCCTTTCAATATTGCATGAACATGTCCACGCTGCATAGTCATTTATTAATAATCACGTAGCTGTCAGATCTTTAAGAGAATACATGATACATGTATATGATGTTTCAAAAGCAAGTTTTCCTATAATTATGTTTATATAATGCAACGTCGCTCTTTTATTATGCCATCATTAGGTATTGGTTGGTGTTATTGTGCCCCACACGAGCTTCTGTAACATGATCCAATTATGGGTCACTATCATCATACATGGAATCGACAGCCTACCTGCAGCTGACGAAACGTGGACGGATACGAAGCGACTTGTGCGAAATTTGTGTTGAAAACATAGATCTCCACATCGATTGTGTTCACAGTTTGAGAACTAAAGCAAAGAAGAAACCAACCATAGTGAAGTTTGTTTTGATCGAAAGACAAGCACAGGGCTATGGACAAAGCCAGGACAGCACCAGTTAAAGGATAATGAACAGGTCCGTGTGTCCAACGATGTTACGGAGCGTGTGGTGAATCTACGGCGGTAGCTGATTCCATATAATATTATGGTAAAAGCACGCAAGAAAAACAAGGACGCTTACCTATCATATGATAAACTTATAATTCAGAATGAAGCATTTGTTTCTAGCTGGGACGGAATCAGAAAAATAGAAACTCTTGAGAGAAAATTTGTGAGAGGGGTAAACGTGGAGCGACCGACATTTCGACCCTGCGCCTCGGACTGAGAACTGAAGCCTAAACGTATGCACATGCAACGTGCACGGAATTTTTCGGATCTTTCCTTTCGACAATTGTGTGAAGGTTTTGACATTATATGTCTTACAGGGACTATGCAATCTAACATTGATGCAATCATCAATATGTTCAATGGATATGTCTGTTTCGCCACACCTGGGAGGCGTGTGAGTAAAGTAGGCGGTTTATTCGGGGGGCGTGGCACTCTATACTATTCGGTGGCGTGGCAGTCTATACTAAGCAGTGCTTCTCTTCTTGTGTACAACGAATTTATTCTGAATGGACTAATTGTGTATCAAATCAGTTTGTTGGCACAGTTCAGATGTTGTCATTGTTGGGGCTTTTAACGCCCTGGTTGGTGATAATGATGATTTTATTGGGGAGGAGGTAACGGACAGAGATTGGCTAAATCGTCCAGATACACATGAGCTCGATAATGTCTGTGTTTCACGCAAAACAGTATAGTTCTGTTAACAAATTCGGTCTGCCATTACTGCGGGTTTCTGCAAAACTTAGTGGTGGTAGTGAACACAGAATCTGACCACCTGCCGGTCACTTGTCAACAAAATTTAGGTCATTACTTAGATCGTAAGGCATGCAACAACAATAACTGTACGCCATCTTCACCGGTTTTAAGATATAAATGGAGGTCAGGGGTGCACGTTGTGTTTCAAGAGAATTTCCATTCTGAAGAAGCTAATGCTTTAATACAGTCATTTCTAGATAGCGTTGGGGAGGATATTAATAGTGCTGTATATACGCTTGTAGACCTTAATAGCGTATGCATCATATGGGATCTCACCTTAAAGTACATATTATGAGTGCAGGGAATTCGGTAAACATAGGCAACCAGCATGGTTTGATGTGGAATGTCTTGAGGCGGAAAATAAAAAAAAAATTAAGTGTCGTTCCAAAACAAATATAAGTTATTATGTTGCTTCTAAAACATATTTTTAAACGGGTATGTGTAAACCAAAAGGCACTGGATAAGGAAGGTGTTTTCAATGATATTAAATGTTTCGGATAAAGACTGTAAGAAGTGGTGGACTTTGTTAAAATCTCGTGTATGCTCAAAATTTGTCACAGGTAGTTTTTATGGATACATGGAACATTGTATACCTATTTTCAGGACCTTTTAAATACTGAATCTGATCAAACAGTAACGCAGTTTGATTCGTTCGTACTAGATTTTGTACACAGCCACTGTATTGATAATTGTGAAAATTGCTCAACACCTGACCTTTTGTCAGATCATATTTCTCAAAGTGAAATTAAGAAGGCCATTTCTTCCCTCAAAAATGGAAAGTCACCAGGCATAGATGGAATACCTCCTGAATTTAAAAAAAAAATCATGTGGGCATCTTGCCTTATTTAGAAACTTTGTTTAACGCTGTCCTGGACAAGGGTACCTTCCCATCAAGCTAGAATGTGGGAAGGAATATCCCTCTTTTTAAGAAAGGGTCGAGATCTGACCCAGATACTTATCGTGGCGTCTCTTTGTTAAATGTGTTGGGGAAAATGTTCACATTTGTTTTGAAAAGTAGGATTAGATATTGGTTAGAGCTTCATGATGTAATATCTGAAGCTCAAGCTGGATTTAGATGTGAGCATTCCACTTTT
>JAUELE010231807.1:0-12022 GCA_031471655.1 Diodora aspera | reverse complement strand
AAGAGACCCGGCGTTAATTGGAGGAAATACGGTAGTTACTTGGGGTGCGACTCCAGTTTGTGTGTAGACACGGTATTCGTGTGCTCGTTGCCCATCACACTGCGTTATGGTCGCAAGAATTGTCTTGCAAGGTGATAAAAAAACCTCAAAAAAACCCAAACAACATTGACAAAATTCATTGTGGTATATATATTAATTTTGATCAAACAAGTTTTTACTTATATCCATGAGTGGCATTTAGAAGTCGGTTGGTTATTCATTAACACACACTTCATATGGTTTGGACTTCTGGGTTTATTTGTCAGCGACGTTCAGTGTGGTTGCTCACACTGTCTTCCGGCTTGTGAACCACACTGAAACATCACTGACAACTAAATTCAGAAGCCCAAACCATATGAAGCGTGTGTTTTGAAGTAATGTAAGATTGAAGTTGACATTGGTATATCATTCGTCCGGCTGTTGACATGAGCAAATGTCGTTTCAATGTTTAACTATGGGTTTGCATGTCATGTTGTTGTATACACATCGGAAAGGAATAGGTCAGGTGCATACTGTAATATCACCAGAAAAGGCATGACATTTGTAACCTTCTACTTAGCTCGTCCGCCACTGTTTGCTGGTTAAATGTCGTGTTTTCAGGACCCCTGTTACTAATGTTTGTGTGATGCTGCATGTGTTTGTTTGTGGGTAACCTAGTCTGCATTGTTCGCAACTTTGATGTCCGTGGCTTTGATGAAGTTACCAATACGAAACACCGAATACACTTTTGCAGCGTTTCCAGGATCCAGTATAGTTGTGCTCTCGACTGCCAATGGCTACTTGAGTTACGCTGATAGGGTGGATGATTAATTGAATGACTGATTGTTTGGTGACCTGATCGACAGGTAAACTTGCTTACTGACTGACTAGTTGACTAGCTAATTGACGTACTGGTTGATGGACTACCTGACTGGCTGCTTTTGTCAATAACTAATCAATCTGACAATCTAATTGAGCTGGTTTGTGGTTTAACCGAAACATGCGAAAGTCCTGACAAGTTTTTGGACGTGGGTATTAAAATGTAAATCAGATCAATGGCATATAAATCATAGTTTATCTCTGATGGCCTATAGGCTTGTTGCAGATGATGACAGAATTTAATTAGAGACACCAGCCAGTCGAGTGTCTCCGTTCAATGAATGTAAAACAATGTAGTCTTAAGCGATGCAGCTATTCATCGGTAATACTATTATGTTACTTTCTCTATTGATAATACGTCCTCCTATACGTCGTGCATATGGAGGCGTGGTAACGGTGAATAGAGACTCAACAATGTTCATCCGTAGCGTCCACGTCGTTTTTCACCAAAAAAAAAGAACGGAGAATAAGAAAAGGACAAAGGAAAGAACAAAGAATTAAAAAACTCAGATTGAAAAAGAGATAAGAATTATATCAAAATATGAATTTGTACGTATACATGTATTCATACCTAACAAGGCCGTGATATGCATGCACATAAATGTCGGTGATTTTTAATATGAAAAACGCTCTTGCAGTTTGCTAGAACCCCAGAGCCTCTGGGGGTAGACTAAAATATAGTCTCTGAAGAAAGATTAACATTCTTATTTTTTTTTAAAATAATTTAAAACGATATTCATTAAATATCTAGACTGTGTGCTTGTCTCTGCTAAAAAAAACTTCAGGGTCTGGATGACAGACTACCTCTGGGGGCTTCGTCCCCTCGTCCCGAACCAGAGCTTTTCCATTGACCCACTGGGGGCCTTAAGGCGGCCACCGGACCCAATGCCTTATTTTTATTTCGCGGACACATCGCCAGGAGGTGAGTTACTCCCCTCCCTGCTCATATCCTGGGTTCGACCCCAGTCATGCAGCGCCGTGTTGCTCCCTTGGACAATGTACATATAGTATTTTACTCCACTTGTTTGTGGTATGCCCCATCTCTGTTCAAAACAGTTCAGAAAAAAATAACAAAGAAGACTGAAAGATTCATTCTTGCTAACCGACAAGTGTTTGCATAACCTGCGCACATGTATATGTGCGAAGTGGAGCACGAGAACGTGTGGGATGTTAGCAAACAACAGTGTACTTATTTTAACACGCTGCAGGGGGGACGAGGCTAATACCCTCGCATACCACGAATCTTAACCCATTACGTCGTACATGCATAACTATGCTATTCTAAACTTCACCTGAAACGGTCTTTAAATATCTCCAGGGTAAATTAAGTCTCTCTTTTGAGTGTATTGGGTGTGTATAGTAACCACGTGGTGGGTTTATACACTTAATATAGATAATAGCCAAACTTAAACTATGTAGGCCCTATTACTTTTATATAGAGTTTTCTAATGCAGTGGTGGAGCAGTGCTGGTTTCATTCATGAGTGATTAACATACAGTTACAGTCCCATGTTAGTCTGTGTCACTGACCCTCTTACATGTTTTCACTTTAGAGTCCGTGAAAATTGCAAGTCCAAGAAATTCGGCTTGGAGACACGAGGATCGCTGCAATAAATTCATATGGATACAGGAGAGAGAAATTATATTTCAGAGACTGCAGCAAGTCTTAAGTCCGATGTCTTGGTGAAGCAGAGAGAACAAATCATTTAAATCCGCCCAGAAATATCTTCTTTTTGACTGCGCACAAATAATTAGACCTTACTACCGACCCGGAACCAGTCTACGTAATATGCATGTGCGATGTTGAAAAATGATCATTTTTGTTATCCACAAAATTATCTCCGTTGAGCTAGTGGGGTCTTTATCATAGAACCATGGGTACAGTTTAACTAACCTTATAGTCATCAGTCAAAATGTACGCGAGGTTCTATTCGGTAGTCAAAATGTAATCAGGGTACTATACAGAGTCCCCTGGGGAGTACTCCTTTCGAGAAAGACACCAGGTGCTTTTATGTCCAGTACATCTTTGCTACTCCGCCTGTTAAAAAATCAGCATAGCAAACAAATATTATTGCGGCTGATATGGGACATGATTGTAGGTTGCTTTGTAGAAAGAGATGCATGGCAGATTAAGCACAAATTAATAATTTCATCTTAAAAGTTTACGATCCATTAAGGACCAAGATTGTCTTGTGGAACTGAATTCGAACTAATACCATTATGTCAACTATATTTGCTTCGCCGTTTCACTGAATTTCCGCAGGAACATGGTTGGTCAAGGATATATTTTGTTATGCGGTGTACATCAAACGTAACCACATTTTGCATTGCCAAACATATGTGCATTATTTGGAGTCATATCTTACGTAACATGCAGAGGCATGCAGTGACATGAGTTTCACAAACTGACGTGTGCAATGTAGTGGGTTTTTGAGTGCAATACGAAGGGACCGCCTCTATCCTCTCCATATTCCTGTCATGCTCTTGCAAGGCATGTGCTAAGACGTGCGCATGTGTATGCATGTGACAGTTCGACATATTGGCGCCAGTGGATTAGCTATATGCTGCTTGTATTTTGAGGGACATGTACTCAATGAAAGTTATGTCATATTGGGGTACATTGTTTTCACATGATGGTTTTATTTAAACAGTACATAATATATATTTTACGCACGCTTTGAAAGATGTGTGTTATTTTGTTTGGCTGTGTAACGTTCAACCAGCGCTTCATCCAGATCCGTGTATATAGACTTCGGTGAGGACTCTGAATCAAGACATAGAAAACTTGAACTCGTCAGTACTGGAGCCTGCCTCAACCACACCTGTGAAAGGCAACGTTGTCCCTGGAATAATAATCTGCCTTTACATATATTCCTCAGTGCTCGTTTAGAGCGACGCATGTTAATGTTGACAACCTTAAAAATACTGTTGAATTGGCATTACTTCTTCCAAGATGACCTTGGACGTTAGATATACAGAAAGAAATAACCTTTGAAGTTTGAAGGATCCAGTCTTTTAATGTGTTCGTAACAAACAACGGAAAAAACGTGGAAAAGGACATGAAATGATGGCTTGAAAACAACGGTCACAAAAGGTTTACTTGAAAATTGGCAGGCAGGTTTCAATCACCGAATCGGTTACAGAAACTGTCAGTATCGAGTGTAGCCACCGCCGACCCCGATGACTTCATGAAGCTTTCTCCTCACAGACTGACCAATGTTTAACTCCTGTTTAAGAGCTTGTTCTAACTGATGAAGATTTTGCACTATCCCTTTCTATCTCGATCGTATCCTGTGTCCAAAAATATGAGATCAGGACTTCCTGCTGACCTCCTGTTGGTGTCTATAGCATTATCATTCATGAAGTCTGTCCATGATGTCATGCTCACTGGTAACCTCTTTCTGTTACCAGCTGAAACTCGCAGATGTAACATGCAGCCCAAAAAGATCACTGTCCTGGGCCACTATCAAACGGAACCCGGATGGTCCTCTGAGCCTATGCTGTGGCCATATGTCGCCATACATTAAATTTTGATCTGCTATCATTATATGGAACCAAAACCAGCGATGTCGTCGGCCCAATGGACTTTTCTCCAGGAGGCGAGATTCCAGTGGTGACGTGCTCGGCACTGTGCAGGTTGTGCATTCTTATGTTCACAAGGCAACAGGTTGTTTGATCGGTCTTCTGGCACGATGTCCACGATCTTCTCAGTCTGCGCACACCTTTTTCCCCCCAAAATCACACCATACACCCCTCTTTTTCCAAAACCCTGGACCCGCCCATGGATTATGACCCATGTACCTGGTAATCTGCTGCAGTGACATTTCTCAGTCGATAGTTTTCCATTTGTATGCATTGTTAAGCGAGGGGTCTACATTGATGGTAGGTTTATAGTAGCAGGCTTTAGAATTAGAGGGTTCAACGAAACTTTTGATGTTGCAAACCAGTGATGGAATCCATGACACATTCACTGTTTTGTACAAAAGTGCACTATTTATTGGCGTGTATGAATACAAGAAATGTCATTTTTAGCTTACCTTTTCATGTTCAATGTTCATTCAGTTTTATTTCTTTGATCCTTGCGGTTCTCTTTTTGCGGATGTTCAGGTTGTTTCCAAACGGTGTTCCCGCGCCAAGACCAACTATTCTAAGTTTGGTAACACTGTGTTCCTCAACAAACCTATTATCATTGGTTTTCAACCATTTCATAACAATTTCTGGAGAACAAACTTAGGTGTGGCAGTTTTGTCGAAACTCAATATGGTATGGTCTGAAAATAGATGGAATGTGAAGCTAAAGCCATCAACCTTTCTATTTGAGCAATACCAAACGAAGATATTGTTTCAAACCGACACTTCTATACTTATGTGAATTCCATTTTATATAAAATATAAACTTTATCATTACGCGATCCTTGAAAAGTAAGATGCTTATGTGACTCCTCGCGAACATAATACACACAGTGAACGTGAGACAAGGCTTAGCACCCATGGAGTAGGCCAGTCGGCAAGACTGTATTTCAGCTGCAAATAAGATTTGTGTCCTGCTTTACAATTACCACCTGGGCACAGTTTGGTCCTAATTGTACAGTGTTCACGTCTTTGTGACTTCTGACAGGAGCGACTCCAAAGCAATAGTCCAGCCTTCAGGCTTTGTCGCCAAAAACTGGTCAGTCGAGTATGCGGAAGTTTGGCTTGTGATGTTGACGAGCACAGTGCTCACAGCCTTGACAGCAGTTTGTTGATGTAGGTAGGGGCTTGTTCATTACTAGTATTTAACAAGAAAGACACATTGAAAAATTTATGACGGCTAATGGATCAACACAATGTATTAATCATATAATCATATAGGACTGATTTCCAAACTGGCAAATGGACTATTATTTGGAGTTAATCAGTTTGACATCTTTTTTTTTTGCATTTTCTTTTAACTTCTTCGGACCTACGTCGTCCAGACCTCCTCTGATGGAGTTTACATTCACACTCGATAAAAAGGCAAACTGTACAGCTCAGCCCGAATGAGTGCCGAGTTTAAAGTAACCCGTGTCCTTATCTTATCTTTGTGAACATTTTACAACACCAAGATGCGCTGATTCAGGTTTGTTTGAATTGTCTCATTTCATAGAATTTCTATCATACAAACCAATACAAACAATTAAAGAACATGGGTCATTTTAGACACAATGTATTGTTTCTATGGCTAATTGACAAAGCTTGTTTCATGAATAATGCATCTCAAGAATTGCTGACCAAGTCCTTAATGATGGTAAAAAAATGAGAATTGTTCGTGATTTTTTCACACACTATTGGCTGATTTTGGATGTTTTTGGATGACTCTTGATCACATTTGTTCATTCACAACTGACAGAAGAGAGGTCAAATGGGATTCTAAAAGTAATTCACGTGTAGAATGAACATTGACAGACGATCATTACATTAAACTGAGCATCAGCTATGGAAATGCTGGCAGTTTTCCATCATGGCTCAATGTAATCCGAGTTTCTGACCTTTAATCCTGAACCCAATATACTTTTTGAACATGAGTGATCTTTCATACAGTCAGAGATGGTTATTGCATCAAAGTCTATAGTAGCGCGGTGGGTACACAAAGATTGACCCTAACAAATATGAAAGCAATACATTCCCTCAGGAACTGGTTTGTACAACAAGAGTGGGCAAGCTATTTTTAATTTAACATGGTTTTTAGTAATCTTTCAATCATATCCCAACAATGACGCCTACATCACGTCAGGGTCAATCTCCAGTTTGAAACAGAGGTACCCAGCCAAGATATGAACCACAACCCCAAGCCTGGCAAGTTACTCGGCCACCACGATAACTACTGCGCCATTTGAAGTCCCTTGTACACCAAGAATTTGGCTGCTCTGTTCCTGTGTTTCTGTAAATAAAACATCCTCCTTCCTGGCACCAGTGGACGACGAAAAGAAACAGCATAGACAAGAACGAGACAGCGGGGAGGTTTAATGAAGATATGTTTAATGGTATCAATGATTAATAGGATTCTGCTGAATCACTAACATTTAATTTACATCTGTACAGGATTTGGTCTGTTTCATACAGACATGCAAGCCCTCAGCATAATACTGAAGCTTTTGTGACAATGCACTGGCAGTGTATAGATCATCAATAACATGAAGGTATTACAAACTGGTCTATCAGATAAAATAAATAATATTCTAGCACTTTTAGAAGACATGTTTGCAAATCTGCGGTCACAGATTTTGAACCAATTAATGACGAGGTAACAAAGTATACTTATCTTACTGTGACCCAAACGTTTTCTTTTAGAGAAACTATGTAAAGGAATGGTTTCTGAAAACAAATGCTTGTACTTGTTACTAAAAAAACCTGAAACCGATGACAACATGGGAAGACGTATATCACAACTTTATGAGTTGAATTATCATATAAGTTATTTTAACCTGCAGACTTGTGATTGATGGAATGAATGGACATGCAAGTAAATTCAAGGAAAATATCACAGATTATCCGGCATGCTTACTGTTGTGTCGAAAGTGTTGAGGTGACCTTCAAATAATGTATGTTCTTGTAAATTTTATCTCAATTAATTTAACTGTTCATCAAATTAAATATTTTTGGAATTTGTTAGATTTGAGTTTTTCAAATATGAATTCAGTAATCAACAAATTAGCAACAGCAATAATACAGACAAAATAATTATATACCTGAAATCAACAGAACAATAACCAAGGAAAAAAAGCACAAAATTGATTCCCACTGCAAGGCACGTTTTTTTTGTTACATTTGGAATAAGTTTTGTTTCACAACTATACTTAAAGATTACATGATTCTTCGTAAATACTGTACAAAGGATAATGTACAAGTGGTGCAACCCTGTAAAGAAAGCATCAATTGTGTACCAATAATCACCTACTTTCATACTTCTGTTTGTCATGAACCCGGGAAGAAAAATTTAAAACAATGCGAACACTGTGCAACTGGACGTAAAATTTGGAGACGCTTAACAATCAACCATTTCTAGCATGTTTTTCTCAACATTAACGCCAAAAATAATACTGCAACATTATTGTATGTTCAAGTTCAAAGGGGTGGGGTGGGGGTTGGAAAGAAAAACAGTCACTGAAAGGGGAAAGGGGGTGCAGTTTGAAGCCCATTTTTCAGAATGGTATAATTAATTGAATTTTGAATTTATTGCTTTCTCAATCTTTATGGACACAAAGAGTTCCCAGGATTAAAGCAGTGACGCATTGGTCAATGATGCTATTGAGACAAGGTGAAGAGTAAAGGATCTTTATTGAACAGAGCTTTGAAAGCTTTCAACCGTAACGGCAAGCTGTCACCTACGAGCGTTAGGACTTCATCTGCATGCAGTGAGTCGATCTCCCTGGGCAGGATTCAACCACACAGCAGATACGTGAGATCAATTAAGGACTTTTCAAGGACATTTGATTGACTTGATTAAATTCCAAGAAATAAGGACTTTCCACGGCAGTTTCTGACATTCAAGCACCCACCCCTTACAAGAAACATGAATGAAGACTTACCACACCTACTAGCATGTTTGTACGATGGCTAAACAGTGCCACAGAAACAATTTATAGTGAACATGAATCAAACATGATCTCTTTTAGAATACTAGTAACTGTCCGATTTTCATCTATTTATTTTTAGGTCCTAGCATCTAGTGGCTGCAGTCAGTTGAACAAACTCAATATGATTAATCATACAACATGTGCAGCAAATTCATCAACAAATGATTTCAGAACTTTGATATGACAAAACAAATGAGAGCAACATAAGGAATGTTTCTGCTGTCATGAGCAAGATAAATATTCCATCAAGTTTTCAACACAATCGAGTTGGTGTCCCAGGACATAAAGTTGGATATGTGGTCTTGCATCGAAATATGTACATATCATAATTACTACACAAACTACATTACATGTTTGTTAATTTAAAATGTCTTTTAATTACCATTTTTTTCTTTTTTAACCTCCAGGTCTTTCAGTCAGATTTTTTACAATGTGCAGGTTTCATGAGTGTCATCTATCACAGCTTAATGTTAAGACATTTGGCCCAACATTGTGACGTGTCAATATTTTTATCCATGACATATAACTATTCATTAACTCCATACGGTAGTGGTAAATGTACAAGACTGAGTGGAAGGAGGAGCTAGGTACAGTGACGAGTTTGAATGAAGTACAAAAATTTTTTTGTCTCAATCTGCCAGGAGAAATGGAATAAAGGGTTATTTAATTAGGCAAACACGTTTATAACGTCTACTCTATATATCCTTGAGTGGCATTTAGAAGTTAGTTGGTATTCATGACACACACTTATTATGGTTAGAACTTCTAAGTTTATTTCTAAGAATAAACTTTCACAGAATAAACTTAGAAGTTCTAACCATAATAAGTGTGTGTTATGTCGACAGTAAAACTTCTAAAATTTCAAAGGTGCTATTTCTGTCAAGATAATCATTTTATTTAATCTCTAAAAATTTGAATTATTTGCAAAAATCCGAAAACCGAATTTCTAAAAATTTGAATTTTTTCGCAAATCCGAAAACCGAGCTTTGAAAAATGGTGATCGTTACCTTCAGCAATTTCTAAAATTTCAATTTTTTTACTGACGTTTTAGGGTCAATTTCTAAAATTTCAAATTCTAACTTTTTCAAAGATAACTAATTTCCAAAAATTCAAACATGTCCAAAAGTAATAATTTTTTTTCCTTCTAAATTTTAGAAGTTTTACTGTACTCTATAGTTTATGTTATTAATTCAACACAGAATGCATCAGTCATATTTTGTGCTTGGGAACACATATCCAACTTTAAATAACATTACTTTTTCATCCTTCCACACCAATCAAGATAGATGAAAATGAAACGTTTGAATAAACCCGGGCATGTATGCATGAACAAGAAGCAACATGCTTCGAAGGTAACTTCTAGCCAAGTAGTCTGGCAAATCGGTTGCATTTCCCATCAGGGAAGTACTTCTAAAGTTAGTGTTATTCAGTCTCGTGCATACCGAAATAGCTCTGTTACTTTGAAAGTAGACACTTACTTCCTCCTCATGCACATGAACCCTGTGTGAAACCAATTTAAAGTTACATGTATAACACTGGCCTGTTTTTCTCATTTCTCTAGTCTACAGTCACAGTAATATATTCTTTCAGCTCTGTAGTCCCGGATTGTGGATCAAGTTAATGCTTATTAAGAAGATGTCAGTGTATTCAAATCTTGTCCAACACAATAATGACCAGACAAAATAATTGGTGTCACAATATGTGTACATCATAATAAACTGAATTTACAATTTCACATAATTTAACAAAACAACTTCTTGCGTTCTCTTCAGTTTTGTGCACACAAACATACATACATATACGGATATTGTTTTCCTGCTATGTTCACATTTACAAATGTCAAATTTGTGCATAATGTCACTCCATGCAAATGTATCTGATAAATTATAAGTTATATATAGTTTCAGAACTTGCAATGTACAGGAGAACTTTCGCTCCCCATGTTATCTATCATCTATAAATAATTTCAGACAAGTTCCTATGAAACTGAAAGTGGCTAGCGAAAGTGTGCATTGGATTGGTTTTGGTCATCCAAATCACACATAACCAAACACGTTTTTTTTCTGACCCCCCAAAAGTTGGGAGTGATTTGAGGTTTTACATGGTTTTCGGTTATGTTTCAGCCATATCACCACGGTCTCACGAACATCACGTCTGTGCTGGAGCTTCCGGGCTGAAAGAGAGGTGCCCGGGCAGGACTCGAACCACAGCCATCAAGGCTGGTAGATTGCTTGGCAGATACGCTAATCACTGTGCCATCCTGCGACCCAACCCACCTAAAAGCTATGTTGGTTGAGGCAAACCACCCAAAACTCAAAGAAAAAGCCAAAAGTGGCAAATTTGCTATGGATCTTTCAAGTTTATTGTGGTTTTACATAAAATTAGAAAAAAAACCTCAAACCAAACAGTCGGTCAAAACAACTCAATGCCCAACAGCATTATCCAACAACTACCCAACACTCTTTCGGGTAGTTTTTGGTTTCGTTTTGCGTAGTTTTCGCACACTTTTTGTGGCTGGACGAGCAAGAGTCACGGAAGAGCTGATCTCAGATACAGGTACGTTCTCTAACCCCCTTCCTATACAATGAGGTAGCCATGCAGTGAAACAGGACTCGACATGAACTCCATACACTCAGGTCATGTACCTCGCATGAGTGTTATCTGCGAGTGACTAGGCAATACTTGACAAAATAACAAAATCTGCACAGATGCAAGCAAAATCATGTGAAACTGTTCTGTACATCAATGAAGCGTACAATAAGTAATTTGATACAAAACATTAATTGCACAAATTCCACACCAAGTCAGGGTGAAAGCAAAACAAAATTTTTAAAGTTTTTATTACAATTTTCAAGCCCCATTTTCCTCTATTTTTTTTTCACTTTGAAATAAGTTAATAAAATTTAATAGTAAGCTTGTCGATGCCCTTTCCCTTGAAGATGAAGCGACGTGAGTTAATGTCTATGGTACACATGGGGATGATGGATATTTCAATTTACACAGCTGGGGTCAGTGGTGTCCTCTGTTTTGGTTCTGTGTCTGCCTGAGGAATTCTTCATATGCTGCCTCAGTTTCATCGTCCATTTCATCATCATTAGGACTGTAATCGGAAGCATTGACATTAAATACATGGTAGCTGCAAGAGCGATTTGTTTTTTAAAATATCTTTACCGATCCGTCCTTCTGATTATCAATGTTACATTACTGACTGGGCTCCAGCTATGGACTGGATTAAATATGTTGTTTTAAGTTGTAAGGGCAATATTTCAGCCAAAACGCTTAGCATGAAAATGAAAGCTCATAAAAGAAATTGATAAAAAGAAAAGTGGGCGGCGGGGTAGCTCAATCGGTAGAGCGTCGGCCTTCCAACCGAAAGGTCGTGGGTTCGATTCCCGTCTTAGGGGGCTCGGCATATTTCTCTGCAGAAGTCACTATTTCTACACGCAGTGATAATGTGGTGCACTGTCACATAGTGATACTGCCATTGGTTCGCCAGTACCAGCCGTAGCTCGCAGGTTTCACCACATCATTG
>JAUELE010231796.1:0-12022 GCA_031471655.1 Diodora aspera | reverse complement strand
AAAAAATACAGCACGGTATTATATCACAAGATGAATAGAAAGACAAGCTCTGAACATAGATTGGCGTACCTGCAACTTTAATAGTACATCTACGAAAAGATTTCAGTTTCATAAAAATGCATTCGGCTCATATTCAGAAATCATTCAGAAATCGGCGGAACTTTCTTCGGAAAATCCTCAGAGAAAGGTTCGAAATGAGGCTGCGGCTATTTGAAAATAGAAAATAAATTCGTCTGCATATGCAATATATGATTAACAGTTCATTTTTTTATTTCACACATAGAGCACCATACCTATTTCGCGTTTGGGAGCACATATGATAACTTTAACTCGAAGTTCCAATACCCATCTCGACACTGAAGTGCTCACTCAAGCAAAACAGAGTTGCTTCCCTTACACTTCATATACATTGGTATCCCAACACCCTGTAAGAACCTTGTAATAGCTAAGACGCTGCGACATCAAAGCTTATATCCAAATTATTGTTACCCGAGTGTCACAACTGTCCGCAACGAAAGACATTTAAGTAAGAAGCCTGTAGGTATGTGAGAGGTCCGGAGGGTCTGGGTCATCTGGATCATGAAAACACCCCATTCTTCGCATTAGACCTCATGTTATGTTCACATTGAAGCCTTGAGGATATTCACTGACGCTTAAGCATATTTTTATTTTCACACCTGAAAAAAACGACAAAATATAGAGGTGATCTATTTTCGAAGTTGTTATCAATACTTGGATACAGTTCCTTCGTTCACATTTGCGCAAAGCAAATGATGTAAAAACTTAATATCGTCAAACAAAACGTATTCGTTTTCATTTCATTGGATCATGTTTTATGCGCAAATCAAGCCTTTCAACCACAAAATGTTATTTTTATTGAAAGCGTATAACAGTTAAACGGGTACAAAGGTTTTCAAATTGCCTCCATGCATTCGTTGCATGTGATACACAAATTCTCGCTTTGATAAACTTGGTAATTAATTTGTCATAATGGGAATCTGCTGCAATAGTCCAATTCCAGAAATGCTCATGATCGGGATAAATTGCCTGAGGTCTAAGTAAGCTCCAATTCCTCGTTAGCTCTATCTACACAGTCCGGTATGCGCGCGCATTAATAATGTACACAATTTTCAATATCCTAAATGAAACGAAAAACGGGGAAGCGATCAAATCCATCACCTTGGGACCCTTCGCATCGCCTCATCTTTCAGTCTCATTCAGAATAGATGAGAAGTTTATTTATCGCGGTGGCAATAGAGCAATCCGCTCCCTAAGGTAGATGGTATTTGATGTCCTTTTGACGTCCCAAATGACTGCGTCATTATTGCAATCGTTGCACGGTATCGGGAAGGTCATCCACAGAGTTACTTCAAAGCAGTGTGCCAGCAAAGTGCCATTTAATCGGAAGCATTACTCGTGGGATATTGCGCGGACTGGTGCACCAGTAATTCCTGGGTTTATGTACCAGGCTAAATGGCCGCGCATATAGGAGCATTATCGTCGTTTAGTCAACTGCTGTGTTAACACGAGAGATGCACAAACACTTATTTTCAACTAATGTGTTTGCCGTTAACTGTTTCCCGATTTATGTGCTCGGTGATCAAACGCTAAGTAATTAGTTTCTATCGGCTGTATACTTCGCACGAATTCAACAAAGATGTTATGTATTCGCTGAAGGTACAACAACTCTAAATCGTTAAATAATGCAGGTTTATAGGTTCATATTCAGACAGAAACTCTGATGTAAATAAACTGACGTGCACAAGAAACGATACAAAATTATTTCAATTATTTTCCCTTACGTCTTATGTCATAGTTGATCAAAAGGATGCTTGGATTCCAATAAGTGTAATTTGATTGACATCATTGTATATCCAACGTATGTGTGAATTTACTCCGTAGTCCCTCAAAGGCTCGGTATCGTTTATTTTGCACGTCAGTATAGTAAACCTTGTGGTTTTGTTATGCTTGTCAAACAATATGTTCCACAGTTGTGCTTTAGGTAAACATGTTTCCCATAAGGCAAATGTCATAACATCATTATACGATATGATCTGCAATATGCCATTCTTCTAATGTTTGATGACATTTTAACCATTACCCTTCATACTCGTCGACAATAGTTACGAATCGGTAGCGGTAGAATGTTCGTGACTCTGTTTGGGATACAGAGAAACGGAAATTGAAGAGAATATAATTGATTTATTGATATGTTTGATATTTGTTGTCGACTTTCAAAGGATGATTTTCAATGAGACGTCCACATTGTGAAGTGCAAACTTATTAACTCGGCGGTTAAAGAGTAACACTTGTAAGCCTGAGGGTTTCGGAGAGGGAGGCTAATCCTAATTTTCAAATACTGAAACTTTAGTTCAAAGGACACACGAACTGATTTTAATAACATTTCTGAGGATGGACATCAGGGATCCCTGACAAAATTAGTATTGTACAAAAATGAATAAATAATACATGCCAAACATCTGAATTCTTGTTTAGAAGGCATATCTAAGTTAACACGTTCGAAACACATATGAAATGTACAAGTATATTATGTGTACTTCAACAGTTTTTCAGTCATACCTAATACCCTAATTATTTGTGCTGATTGGCCAGTACAGCTGTGTACTGGGAACGCTGGCCAGACATTTTCAAAGCGAGGCCAATATACTTTTCCTCGACCTTTTTCCCAAAAATTACTGGGAAAATCCAACACATACACAAATATACTGACGTGCACATGAAACGATAACGCGATTTTGAGACACTACTGAATAAATTCAGACATACGTTAGATATGCAACATACATCATTATGTACATAAAAAATTATGAAGTTTTATCAACGACATGATGTCAATCAAATTACACTCATTGAAATCCAAGCATCCTTTTGATCAACTATGACATAACGATGTAAGGGAAATAATTGAAATTATTAGGTATCATTTCTTGTGCACGTCATTATAGATTGCAGCTATCATAGAGAAAAAGATTCATTGAAATAATCTCCCTGTAGAGACTGGTCCTGGACTGCAAAATGAAAACCCTCTATCTCAGACAAAAAGATTTCATCCAAGCAAAGGAGTCAGAATGTCTGCTATTGTGTACTCCACACGGCATAATTAATATTCTCAGTGCAGTGCTTTCCCAAGAAAGCTGGTCCTTAGTATACTGATTCCAACATGACTTGGAGAACCTCTTTACCCGATGGACTCCCATCCCTGTACAGACAGTTTGTAGAACTGGGAATTCACCAAAATCCACAACTCTGATCATGAGTCTTGACACACGTGAACAGGTGATCATCAGATAAAATATGTCAAAAGACACACAAGAACTGTCATGTAGAACCTCCACATTCATCAAATCACTTTCCCAGAATTGATTGGCATAAATAAACTCATGTAAGGAGCGTGGTTATATGGGACTGCTAACCCCTTTCCGTACGCCGTATTCCGTTCCCAGTTAGCGGTATTCCGTACACCTGGGTACGGTACGTCAGACGCCTTCAGTGCCCCATCTGGTACGCGGATACTAATATTCTAAAGTAAAAACAATGGTTTAAACCATTTCAGGTTTAATTGAGTGATGATTCTGTTTACAATCAGTAAATTATTACCCCCAATATATTTACACTTCGTCGTTTGTGCTTTGCGATGGTCTGTTTATAGAATGCGATGTCTTAAGGGAAGTAACTCTATTCCGGATTCCATTGATGCGTAAGTCGTACTCCATGGCAATTTAAGAGTGAGGGGGTTGGCAGTCTCTTATGTTGTCTGGCATTATCCTCCTTGTTAAGCGGTCAAGACCTTGAACTCCTTCTTCTTCAGTATAAACGTCACCAAGATTGAATATTTGAAGGAAGTCTCAAACAATTAGCAAAAATATGTGATCTAGTGGATTCCCAGTTTAACAGAAAACAACCATTAGAAGTAGTCGATCTAAACTTTACATCTGCAATCACTGACTGTTTGTCATTTTGCAGGCAAACAAAGGGGATTACATGCTTTGCTGCGCGATCTGAGCAGCATATTTAATACCCCTCTTGCTTTCCAGTGGCCTTTATAGTGGCACTAACAAGACAATTGAGATAAAACTGCGTCAACATCAAACATCACAACATCAGTGCTGATATCAGTTTGTTTTTTGTGTGGACAGCTACGGTACATTGAAGAAACTAGCATAGCCAATCATGTTCAACCTTCCCGTTTCAAAACATGCTCAGAGGACAAGAGGAAGCATGAAACCGTGTTAATTGAGGGAACAGCGCTTCCATCTAGTTTCAATAGTTCCTCGTTTTGTGCTCATATTTGTGTTTTTCATGAATCATTGTTTTAGCCCAAACCTATATTTTCACTGCTTACACATGCACAATGGATTACAGATTGCTCTAGGAAACTCATCCAGTTTAAATAAAAATGTGGATTACTTTGCAACAGAACGGTAACATTATGCAGACTTAAAAGGTGCTTTAACTCCGATTAACAAAATATGAAGCAGATTTGAAATCAAAGACGATATAAAATAACAAGTTTAAAAACGTTGAAAATCAGTTTTCTAAAACACTTTAGCTGGGAGTTGTCTGAAAACGAACAAGTCGATATTCGTAGACAAGAATGTCACACACATTGGACACAACGACCAACCCCAAAATAACAAATAATTAGCGAAGGCGCTGACTTTGTGCGCACAATAGCTTCTGTTGGGTCCAAAATCCAGCCTGCGGTCGCTTTGAGAGTTGGTCTGTGATTGTTGAAGACCTTTAATGACAAGCCTGAGGTGAGAACATGACAAAAGACGAATCCGGCAGTCCTTTTCCAGTGAACCAAGTGCGCCCTCAGCTCGATCGTCACTGTCTTCAGGCAAGTCTCCACTTGAGATGTCAGAAGTCACATCAGCCTCGGGTGAATTTGATTGACAAATGTCGGCGACAGTGGTTTTCTTGAGGTGTTTGCCATGATGTCGTCCACATTAGAGATGAAGAGATATAAAGGGACAATCTTTGTTATACAATGTTTGTCAAACCAAGATGTTTATTTCATAGATAATCGATGTACAAACATTGCAAGTAATTTAGACAAATGGACTATAATCGCTGATCAGGACTTGGACAACTGGTATACTGTAGCTCAACTACATGTACACATATTCGCTTTAATGTCACCAAAATGATCCAAGTGGACTATAAAAGAAGTTTCATAGTACATAAATTGCGCTGCATTTTGCAAATTTAGAAAGAGTTTGCCCTCGTAACGAATGTCAAAAATGTACATTTCTTGATATATCTTAGCTACAAAATTACTAATCACCCTTAACGTGTTTTTTTTTGTGTTGGAGCTGAGCTACGTCTCGCTGACAGACGTCGATTACGTCCCCTGTAATTACCTTCCAACCACCAGAGGGCGTATGGAGATATTCCTTCAAGCTCATAGTTCATGGGCCTCGGACAGAGTGCAAGGCGTTTCCGTCAGAGGGTGACGGGAAGGGGTGGCGTAGGAATACAATCACACTGACTGCCATGAGGGCATCTCGTCTTTAGAAATGTGTCTACAGTGATCCCAAGTGCTTGAAGCCATGTCGTGTAATTGGACGACCAGCTGGGTCGGTGTTTTGGAAGAAAAAGAACATCACAAACCGTGTTTAACAGCTTACTCAACGAGTGTGCACCTTCAGACCTCTGGCAATGGTTTTGCCCAACCAGAAACACCCTACACCCTGGCTGGGAGCAGAAGCATAACCTACCAGCCCTGATCGAGCACTATGCTAAGAGATGCTGTAATGCAGTTGGCTGCTTGAACAATCTTGAAAGACGAGACAACGGAGATGTGACTTTCTTTAAACCAGCATGTCGGCTCTAATTACACGTTGTGTTGTAAGCTGGTGAGTCTACGCTGCCTCTCAGTCCCGTCTTAAGCGGTTGACGAACCGGGAATGAGGTGTTTAATGACACTGTGAATGAAAGTGTTCGAAAGGACAACGGTTTGATGTACGAAACCGACATACATACGCATGCGCCAAGACTCAAATGTGAGAATCGACGCATCCTGACGGTCACAGAGCCCGTGCCCCCCGGTTTTCGATATATTTTCCAGTATTAGATGTTAAATAGGCCTGCCAAGGAGCACGTAGTTCAACACAGTACTATGATTTAATTGGATTATATATTCATTTATTGTGATCACGTGTTGCAAAGTGACTTGAGCTTAAACGCTTCACGCCTATGACACTCGCATGATCTGCTTTCGCCTAACTAACTCGCCCCCACCCCAAACACAATACGTGACATTGGCCTGTTAAAATATAAATAATATCTTTTATAAAACGCACGATCAAAAGAACTAGGGTTACTAGCTCAGTGAAATTTGTTCATATATTTTTCCTAAACTCAGTTTCCACTACAATCCCTCTTTCTTTGGCGTTATTATTTGTTTTATTTTGTATTCGACCAGGAACATCCCCATTTATAAATGTTCATAATTCATCGTGAATGAATTCATGGCCGAGTTGGAACTCCTTTGGCAGTTCGTGGTTGTCCGATGACTGCTGGTATAAGAGAATTGGGTTCTTATGTTTTCTTCCGACACAGCGCAAGTGAGTTATAAGAGAGAAAGTTCCGAGCACGAGTCTGCAATTTTAAGCATTGGTCACTTTGATTCCCAGTGTGTTCATGAACATTGAGCGGAATACTCTGAACTGCAGTCCACCATGTGCTCTTTGAAGCTATACATTAACACTATAATGTATCACAAGTAAACATAGTTAACAGGGGGAAAACATGTAAAACAAAATTGTTTATTCATATATAGACTGACTCATTTAATCGCATAAAGGCAACGTTAAAATTCTATACATATAATATTATAGAAATAAAAATAATACCTTAATATCTGGAGCACTCTCTCCAAATCCCTTCACGTTCCCCTTGGGGTATACCTACCTGAGTTTATGGACTTCTTCGTTTCGTTATGGATCGGCTCTATATAGTATAGAACAAGTGCACATAATAATCGGTGCAGGAAACTGAACTAAAGCATTGTTACGCTCTATAAGCACGACAAGGGGTAAAAAAGCGGAATGTATTTTGGCAGTGACAAATATGAAAGAACATTAAGTTTTGCCATCTGGAAAGGAGCTTTCCGAGTAATTTGTTCTCGAGACACTAATTATTCTCTCAAAGCCGGGCACTTTTCTACTTTATCGCATTTTTCATGTACAACAATTTCCTTAATTCGCCACGCCCGATGTCATGACGGTGATCGTCGCAGCCGAACACTGACCACTGTGAAATCTCCGAGTAGGCCACGTGTATGAGATTTGTTAATGTTTCCATTTTGTCCGGTTCGCTGACCAGCTCTCAATCCCCACCCACCTGCCAATTAACTGCGGCCATTACGTCGGGCACCTGTTATAGAAATCAAAATATTGAACAATGGTCAGTCGAGAGTCATTTCCGCCATACCTGCTTGACCATCGGTTCCGATATGTCAATCTCTCATCGGCCACTTGGCGCTCGATCGCACGTGCGCTCACGTTATAAACGTCAACAGTAACACGTGACCACACAACGCATGACCATTAGGAACAAGAGTTACTTCCCCTTTCAGACAGTGATGGATGTTGAAGTTCAATTGAATTAATTTAGTCGCTGGGGACTACAAAGCGTCATGTGTAAGGAACGGATTGTAATTGTTGGAGAGTGTTGAACATTAAGAAAACATAAACATGATGTTAACATTCAGGTTTTATACTCTTGTTTATTTTCAATATAAGATATCAGGTGAAAGAAATCTCACTTTGTGTGTAACATAATAACGTAAAGGCAACACGGTCTGCCCAATAATATGTAAAACAGCGTGCCTATTTACAGCTGTTTGTGTATATTTCTGGTCCGCTGCCTCAACTGTTTCTGGAGAATGGTTATTTGAAAGGATATTCATAATCCATAATATCTTGTGTTTTTGTGTGGTATAATCCTGCTCGTTAAACATTTAACAAAGAAGACCACGCGTTCATTGCAAACTTCACATTAGTGACAGTCTGTTTCTCAATATTGAAGATGCCTTAAAAGATCATGTATAATTATATATGTACGATTGGCTTAGACGATTTGAAGTTTAGATGAAGATGCAGGTGTTTGTGTAAGAATTTGAGGGGATGGGGGAGGGAGGACACAAACCGACTGTTAACTATATTCAGGGTTCACTTCTAAAATACCTTTCATCCTGATTGTAACACGATATAATGACATACTAGTAGAATTTAAATGTCGTACAAGCATTTACAAACGTGTATTACAGACCATTACAACATAAGGCCAAAACATGTTGTGGTACCAATCACACAATTTAGGGTCGGTAGAATGTAAACAAAATATTTTTAGGTGATAAAACATCAACTGTTCAGTTACAGTCCTGAAAAACACAATTACGAGGGTCGGTACCATATTTTGGGGGTCGGTCGGTCTAAGACCTTTTTTTGTTTTACGTGGGGTTAATCTTTTTTGAAATGTAGCTATTCTGATGCTGTTTAGGTTGAACGCAGTGCCAGATTTGACAAGACACCCTCAAGATATTGTAATCCAAGGCTGTAATTGATCACTTTCTAAAGTTGCGCTGACTATTTCACATACCTACAGAGGAACAAATACCCACTCTTCGTCCAAAACGTAACCCCCGTGCGCAACATCCCCTCCCCCCAAATACAACAAAACCAAAACTCTCGACCCTCCAAATAACCCAAACTACACATAACATGTAAACACACACACGCATACACTTACCTACATACATACATACCTACCTGCCTACGTACCTACCTACATACACACGCATACAAAAATACATACATACATACATACATACATACACCCTCCTCACCATCTTTATTATCAATTTCGTGATACAGAAACAGAATAATGCCATCCTTTCCTATCACTGTCGTTGTTATTTTGTTTACACTAACATATACCAAATACCAAGAAAAACGTGAAATCATAATGCATTGCACATAAAATGAAATACACTAAACACACATATATATCTACCTTCAACATTGCAAACAAATATGAAGCGTTCCCCATTACTCCTCTGACACCAAACACTCAACGTCTCGACGTGACACCATAATTACAATACATGCTGGTCAAAAATGTTTCCAAATACACCGAGCTCCAATTAATAGATTAAAGGCACGTTTCGTTTTTTTGAATGACAGATGCCATTAGGGAGTTGTTGATATTCTACACTCATAGCAGTCCTTTGCCAATTCAAATGGATTAAAAGTTGAAACCAAAACAATCGGGGAAGTAAAACAGTTAAAATCATGGCGAAGCCAAGAAAGAGCATCTATCATCTATTGGGCCCATTTGACAGCTCAATCAAGCCCACTCTCTCCCCGTGATTTTAACTTTATCTTCACCAGCACTCCACCTGAGCTGAACTCTCGCGAGATCTCGTGCTTTGTCTCGTGTTTTTGTCTCAGCGCGTGGCATGCACGTGACTTACTTCCCAATATGGCGCGCATTAGGCCAGCGATATCAGAACGATAGCATAATTACTACTTACTGAACTTCGCGATGTTATCGCGTTCACGAAATGTCAAGAACGAATATGGCGACGCACGGCCAAGGATTATGTAGATTACAAAAGTCAAGGGACCATTCATTTCGGCAAACATTTTAACTCGATTTTGCGAGATTTATTTCTTTCGTTCTCCAGCCAAAAGATAAAGCGTGTAATTTTCTGAACATTATTTTAATGGACGCTAACTACAAAGGGTCGTTTTAATATTTGTAGGTTGATAAAAACGATAAATTGTAACCACCTCCAAGTAGGAAGAGTTGTGATTAGCAAGCATCAGATGACAACAATACCTGGCACAAGCCATCGACTGGAAAGTGTCATTTTGGTATTATTCCAAGGGCGATTTGATCTGCAAATATGTTTGAGGGTCATTTAAGGGAAGTTCTTTCTTTACAACTGCAGTAAAAGTAACATAAACAAACAACTGTATTGTTCAGTCTGTGGTGGAAAACGTTACATCTGAATACATTTGGCTAAAAAGGAAGAATTTCAAGACCCAACCTGGGCGATATTGCAAGTTGGCGTTCATGAATATAATATTATTTTCAAATTATATACGTATTAATATTTGATAAACATATACGACAACACCGAGTAGTTTGTGTTTGTTTGAGACAGTAGGGGTGATGCAGCATCATTACTGGTTTGATACATTTTGAACATAGGATTGATTTGCAGCCAGAATTTGAATTTGAAGGTAAGATCGATAGATTGCATGAGTGGTGGAAACTTGGGGGGCGGGGGGAGAGGTGGAGCCACTCTCCCACTTTTTATAGGGTGAGTCTGAAACCACTCAACAGTTTTGAGGTACGAAAACGTGTAACATCTGATGACTCCGACATCCCTTGACCATATGAATTAATCTACGAAATATAATATTCTGTTCGGATAACGCAATCAAGGAGCGGTTGAAGCAATTTTAAATTCATGTGGTTTCATTTCTTAGACGGCTCAAGCGTGTTTAAACCACACTCTGGGAACTGTTGCAACTGATTTCTACTACGTTTTATTCCAAGTAGAATTTTTAGAACTAAAAAAGAATATGGACGTTATAAAACACATTGTACCTTTTATTGTATTATGCACAACATCAATTGTTTCATAACGGGACCTCGACAAAGTTCGCCACTTCTTTTTATGATTCTACAATTTCAGGGACAATGGCTTAGTCAGCCAGCTATATGATCCGCGCTAACGACCTCATTCGGATTTCCATCGCTGAAACGACACAATGTTTACTTAGTGGAGTTCCAAATGAGTTGATAAGATGAGATTGAACATTCACTAGCAATACGATCTGCTTGCAATTACCTCCAACGCCTTATGACCATCATAAAAATTCAAATGCTCGTTTCGTGTCGAAGATACCCGATTCTGCATCTCCTTGTTTACGTAGAGGCCACGAAATGGCGTGATTTTCTGCAGAAATCAACTGCGGCCTCTCGTATTTATTAACAGAAGACGCCTGGGACCAGCGAATACGGGCGCAGAGTAAATTAAAACACTACTCTTCCATTGTTTGTGACGATAGCGCCATTATAAGCCAGACCTATGCGCAGATTACGAGCCACTGTTCATCTAAACGACTTCCGGTAGAGGTTTATGGGTGAAGAGAACGGCGAGAGAATGGCCCGGTTGGATTTGATTTTTACTATGTTATTTCCGTGTAAATACAGGAACCTTAACCCGGCTAGCAGGCAGACAGAGAAATTAAATAGAGACCTGAAGTGAAATCAGATCTGCCCTCATGGCCTGCAGTTATGAAAGTAAATTACTGTCAAATAAAATAATTGCAGTTATCACTAACATTGCATTTGACTTCTTCTTATATCCTTGAACTGGATATACTAACAAGATAATCAGAAAAGCATAAACGACATCATCTTAAAGCTCAATCGTATGAAACAGTATGCTTGACTGGAGTCGTGGACTAATTATTAACTACCATGTTGTTTTCAAAGGTGTTCTGACATGTAAAGAATTTGTTTTAAACTAATAAGAGGAAACTGTAAAATTTAATTTCCTGTCTTTCTCTTTTGTTCCAGTCTATTTAGACTAAAGGCCAAACAAAGCATGCACATACAAAAGTATAAATGCATGGTAAACTCATGGTGGATAAAATACATTCCGACAAAATGTCCCACTTACAGCTTTTTAAAGATCCAAGGGCAAAAGTGTCTTAAATTCACTTTTCTTGAGGATGTTCATAATTATGATAGACGCATTTCGTCAAGTTACACACAGGACCGTAGCGCCTACAGATGCAGCCCTGTTTTCCTTGGGAGAGATTTTGATATTTGTTTCAACATTAGAATTAATAAGGACTACCAGTGAGCATGCAATACCAATCAGTGATATATATTGAATTGTACCACGCAGCAGCAAATTTTCTTTGATCCAAAGTGTGCAATAAATCTCCATACACTGCACACTTTTGAAGGC
>JAUELE010231785.1:0-12023 GCA_031471655.1 Diodora aspera | reverse complement strand
ACGTTCCTCTAAAAGTGGCAAGTTTTGCAGTTGTTTTTCTGTCGTATTATATGAAAACTGGTTATGGATAATAAATAGGATACACAACTCGTAACAGCTCGTAACAGATCCAAACTGTTTCCCGAGGACATAGACTTGCTATTAAACGGGTCACTCGTTATATATCCTATAAATTCCTCAACCCTTCAGAGCTGTGTATATACCACACAGCAGGGATTCTCACTAGGGGAAATCCCAAAGGGAAATTTATGATTTAAAGGGAAAAAAACTGACCACAGATAGTATCAGTATTATTATGGAATATACCTTTTCAGTCCAACAATCGTGGAAAGGCGGGTGACATCCTGACATATAGTGAAATGAAGCACGGAACAAAACGTTTGAAAACCATGGCTTTAAAGTATTATGATACACGCCAACCATGAGCTGTAATAACAGAAGACGAAGCTAATGGTACAGTATTTTATTAAAATCAAATACACACTTGCAAAATATACTGACGTGCAAAAGAAACGATACCAAATAATTTTAGTTATTTTCCCTTACGTCTGTACGCCATTGTTGATCCAAAAGATTGTTGAGTGTAATTTGATTGACAACATGTCATTGACAAAACTTCCTTGTAACTTCCTCCAACGTGTGTGTGAATTTATTCAGTAGTCTCTCTAAATCTTGGTATGGTTTCTTTTGGACGTCAGTTTAGTTCATAAAAAGGTTGATTAAAATTAATGTTAATTATTTAATTTCAATTTACTTTAAAAATTGACAGTTCACATAACCATTATTATCCATATATTTTCATATATATTATGGGAGGCATGGGGTTAACAGGGTTAAATCCATTTCGATCAGTGAGAATTAGTAACCTATACGTGTACAGTTGCAGAAACAATGTGACTGAGATGATGATGACCTATTCCCATGAAAGAGGTTTGATCGATGACGTCTTTCGTTAGCAAAAATACCGTTTGAAAAATACCTTCATTTCAATGTTTTCTCGGAATGTATAACCCCAAATTCCACTGCCATTACATGCTGTAGATGTATGTTTAATCAAATATGAAAGCGGCAATTGGAAATGATAGATCAGGAAAACTTTTTGAAAAGCTTATAAATTGAAAAGCATGCCTCAATTCATAGCTTGAACGGCTAAAGTTTCACAGGCTTCAGACTATATCGAATGAGATTAAAATAAAATATCTTTTAACGATTCATTTAATTTTGTAGGCTGGTATAACAAAGGCTTAAAATCAACGAGCGACCTATTTACACCAAATAGTAATTTAAAAAACTTTTGCAGATGTCCAGAAGGAAACCGCTCTAAAGGCAATTGTTTTACTACACTATGGGTTAATACCATATATCCCTCCTGTATAGATAAAGATAGTTAAAGATCAAATCTACATTAGAGACAATATATTTATCAACCCATGTGATCGATTATGTGCATCAAATCCAGCTTTAACCTATACGTTCCAAACGGCAATCCAAACTCGGAATACATGTTATTAATTAGCAATCAGAAAACAACAGTTGATTATAAAGCTCGCAATTTTCAGTGCAGACTACTTCATAGCATTATAACTATAAAACTATAAAAACTATAAAACTGACAAAAGCGAAGATATAATCAATGTACATGTGTTTATCGACTAGTACAAAAACACTTCCAGAAAACATATTAACCCAGATTGTATTTCTTTCTTGATGGGAAATCCCCATCACGGTATACTTTTAAATCATCTCTATTATTATCAAATGTTATATATAGATGCAAACTTACTGGTCACCCAAAAATTTCAGCACTTACTGCATACAATTCAAAATACGTATGAAATTGAAAAATACATTCATAATGATTTTCAGCTCCGAGATAATAGGGCGCCATTATTAAAAAGCTCATCTCTCCCTCTTATTTTTCTTTGTCTTTTTCCTTTATTGTTTTTTCTTAATTTTTTTTTATTTCTTTACTTTATGTAAAAAACGGTGTTTGTTCTTTATTCTAATAGCCCAGGAACCCCTGGTCACGTTGGTATGTATGGGCTGCTGTAAAACCGTGGCCATACATCCGGGTAATAACACATGTTTGTTGACAAGAAACAAGAAAAAAAAAGAATCAAATAAAATAAAACGTCTGGCTACTCATAATAAGATACGAGTTTCATTTCTTTTCCCTTTTATAGCCAATTTTGACATAACCACAGTTTCTTAAAATGTAACATTTGATGGTCCAAGATACCTCTAATCCTCATTTATTGCTGTTAGTCTCCAGTATTTTCAACTTTCTTTGGAATTCAAGAACAGTGTCCGCAATCAAAACAATATCGTCAACAAACAGGAGCAGCTTAATTTCAGAAACATGCTCACCCAAAAATATCCCTTTTAAGCTACTTTCTTTTTTTATCAACTGTTGTATTTGATTTATGAAAACAGTAAATAATACCGGGCTTAGCATACATCCTTGACGAACACCAACTGTTGTGGTAAACTGTCAGTTCTTCCATTCCCCAAACAGATGCACGATTTAACATTACTATACATATTTGCCATCGTTTTGTAGCCTTTCCATTCGTCTGTCTCCCAGATCCTACAGCGTACAATTAAAATGGAGCCTGTCCAAGTCTAGATATTTACCAAGTCTAGGAAGTCTCAGCTCCAGAAATTAGGAATATCTCTTGGCTCCTTTTCTGAGTTTATTTTTTTAATATTATGAACATAATTTTGTAGATTAAGCTTATTTCTGGGACTAAATGTAAGCCTACCTTTTCATGGATATCATTCTGGAAACAACAAGTTCAATAACATATCTCTGCCTAGATGGTTGCCATAGATGGTTTCGGGCTTTAAATAATAACGTCTTCCCATTTTCTCTGTTGACGCTATTTAAATCCGGTAGAGGTGTTATGTGGATTAGACATTCTTGTTGCACATAAACTACTGGTATATAAATGTAAGCTGAGACCCAACCTGCGCAGTGATCTTCATGAATATGCATGACACACACCCGGGTAGTGCAACTGCGGACGGACGTATGACAGGCTCTGTGGGAGCTTTGTATTCTAATTTTATGCGTTTCTCGTCGCTTGGGAGTTCAAGTTGAGAGCCCAATACATTGCTTTGCTTTAAAAGGTTTAACATCACAATGTTTAGCACTGAATAAAACAAACATATATATACACACATTAATAGTTATAGTGGCTAAAATTAGTTACAAATTATGCTTTGGAATCATAAACCATTAAACCAACTTTTCACAAACGATTTAATAACATTTAAGCACACTTTAAGTCTTATGATGCATGTGGTAAATTAACCACAGCGCTTGTAAAAGGTACATCAGGAAAAATGCTATATGTATTTATACTGTGTGTTTCATCAAATTACTCGTTTTAAATACACAAGCTTAGTTTTCATCAGTGTAAAAAAAAAATACTGCAGCCACAGATATGAAATTGTACGGAATGCTCTGTTTGAATGGTGCTACATATGGCCAACATCCTTACGGAATACACAGAACAAGTTCACTTTAAGAATAGTATACAAGAAGATCGGTTGGTGCAAGATATACAACTGCTCATTCAAGAGGTAACTGACTGGTGCTTAGACAAAATAATTATAGTCTCTGAAGAAAGATTAAAATTAGAAACAAAATTAATTCATTTATAAAGAAATAAATAGCATCCAAGAGAGACTACTTGAAGCTACTTGAAGCTGCGGTCATCTAGACTGGCAATATCTAGACTGTGTTCTTGTCTCTGTTATAATTAAACTTGATGGTCTAGATGGCAGGCTAACTGGTGCCAAGTTGAAGCATATAATATCATCCAATATTGATCATTATAACTTTGTCAGTTGATCAAATGATTAGTCTGATCTGGCGGTGCATGCTTAGTTTAACCACACATGAAAAGACGCTCTGAACTGACAATACTATGAATGATTTATATGAATGGAGTGGTGTTAGTCACGTCAATGCACGTTGGGAAGTTCTATAAAGAACGTACGTGACAACCACGTCTCAATACCCGACACGCTTGTGAAGCCTTTAACAAATTCTATTTTAATGCAATACGAAAACTCACAACCATATTTTCTACCGCAATTCCAAATTACTTAATGTGCAACGGGTACTGGTTCGACAAGAAAAGTAGTGAGCACAGCTCACGTAGATACCCCCGCTACCAGGTGTACACACTATAATGCTATTGAAATGATTAGTAGGTAACTGGCCTTTTTGTTACACACCAATGGATTTATGCAAATGTTTAGATAAATACATATGCAAATGCTGCAAGAGGCACATCTACACCTCTTGCAAAACACTGGCATTAAGTTTTATTCAAATTCCGACAATTAATGATTGTGTTATAGGTGGAACAAAAAAAACAGTCCGATGATTAGGTAAATTTGCATAAATTTTGCAAATGATGCAAAAGCCACATCCACACCTCATACATGTACAGATCATGTTTAAAAATTGCATCAGATTCCAAACTTAATGATAGTGTTATGGGTAGAAAAAAGTCCAATGATTAGAAAAAATACATATATTATGCAAATGACCACACTGATATGCAAATGATGCAAAATGCACATCTACGTACAATGTATACACCTCCTATAGCTACTCATCGTGTGTGCAAAGTCTGATAGGGTTCCGACATTTAGTGAACCTGCTGTGAGAGGAACAAAAACTAAGTCCAATGATTAGCAAAACGTGTATAATTTATGTACATGTAAATGAGCGCACAAATATGCAAATGGTGCAAAAGGCACATCAACACCTTCTACTCATCGCATGTGTAAAGTCTTATATGGTTTCGACAATTAGTGAAGCAGCTATGAGAGTAACATAACCTAAGTCCAATGATTAGACAAACGTGCATAAAATATGCAAATGACCACACTGATATGCAAAGTACGCAAAAGGCACATCTAGACCTCCTACTCATCGCATGTTTAAAGTTTCATAGGATTCCGATAATTAGTGAAGGTGCTATGGGTGGAACAAAAACTGAGTCCTAAGTTTAGAAAAATGTGCATAAATTATGCAAATGATCACACAGATATTCAAATTATGCAATCGGCACATCTACACCTCCTACAGCTCAGATTATAAAGTTTCATAAGTTTCCGACAATTAGTGAAGGTGCTATAAGTAGAACAAAATGTGCATGACGGAGAGACGGACGGACATGCTGAGCGCTATATGCTCCCACTACGTTGTAGCAGGGGTATAATTAGGATGATCGCTCGTGTGTTTTACTTTTTCGATGGCAATTACTCACTTGATTGACTGAAGGGACCTTGAAAATCATTTAGTTATTCGGAAAGTTTACTTATCCGTATCAAAATAATAATACATACAAAGGAAAGAGACCAGGTTCACAGACAATGTCTTACTTATCCGGATTTGACTGTAGTAAATATATCAAGAAACGGATCATTCATTACACAGCCTTTTTGTACACGACAGCGTAAGGATCTAAATAATACAATTATCAAGAAACGGATCCTTCATTAGACAGTATTGATGATGTGTGTTCTTGTATAGCGCCAGATTCCACACAATCTGTATGCTCAATGCGCTTACGAAAGTCAAGAAAGTAACGATAAGACAGTTTGAAAAGGAAGGTTTTGAGCTCTTTTTTGAAGATGTTTAGAGTGGTTGCACATTTTAAGTTATCGGGCGGTTCGTTCCAGGCAGACTCAGTAGCAATACAAACAGATCTCCTGCCAAAAGTCGTCAGTTTTTTAGGTGCAACAATGACTTTTCTTTTCGTTGTGAGTTGTAATGTTTCAGGGGTTTACGCAAGGAAAAAGATGCTGCCCCATGCACACATTGGCAGACCAATGATAGCAATTTATAATCTATACATGTACGTTCCTGTATTTTCATCCAGTGAAGTGATTTGAGAATTGGTGTAAATTCTCAAGAAACGTATCATTCATTGGACAACCTTCCAGTATCAAACAGTCTAAGAGTTCAAATAATAAAATTCTCAAGAAACAGAATATTCATCAGACAGCGTTCTTGCTTAAGACGGCAAGAGAATTCAAATAATAGAACTAATAGAATTCTCAAGAAACAGATCATTGACATACAGACACAATCGCAATCATATATACATATCTTAACACAGAATAAGGAACGTGGATGTACAGCAATTCTATATGAGCTTTTGTAACCAATTTATTCACGTATACTGACATTATCAGCAGAACGGGTGTAGGATTGGTAACATATAACGACAGAAATATTAACCCGAGAATCCTCCCTCCATCTCGCATCTGAGTTCCTTAGGAGATAAAGAATCTTTGCAATAAACATCACTTCTGGGTGTGATCAACTTTCCAGCGTGACACATCTGTCATCCTGCCTGCTGTCTTTGTAATAATAAAACTATAAACTGTTCACGTCATCACTGAGGACATACACCACTCCTCTCTCGGTATAGTTACAAGTCTTTTTTTCTGACCCAAGGTTTTCAAAAGCAATTTATTTTATCTGTTATATATAATGCAGCTTGCCGCAAATCGGAGCAAGTCGGACTTATCTGTCTTGCGACTTCATTCTTCTCAAGCTTTGAGATTTTGCAATGTTTCGTTTGCTGGCAGTCATTGGAATAGTTTGTGCAGCGTCCGCGCAGCTGCAGGACAAGACACGAGTAGCAGGTGCTCATGGAACAGATGTCGTCAATGCTGTTGACAGCAGAATAAGAAATTCCTGTATTTTTCCTGATTTCAAGTTGTTTCTACGACGTCTTGCCTATATAGCATCTCATGATGGCGATGCCCCAAATACATACAGAAGTGGATATAATGGGGGAATATGGCAGGTAATCAAACTGTTTCTCTCTTTGTCGAATCCTAAACACATATAAAGACCATACAACAACTTCATCCTGCTGCAGCCTTTGCTTGCAAATTGTCAATATCAATTTACATTCTTTTAAACCTATTAACCTAGCAACATATCTATTCAACTGGTGTAACATACTGTAACCTGACATAACTATTTGATGATTTTTCTACATAGAATGTATGTTTATATCACAATTTTGAAAATATATTATAATACCTACCCTATAAATACAAGCTTTAAATGTCTTAAAAGTTAATACTTCATGTTTGCAGATAGACCAGGACAAATTTCAGCTTACCAAAACATCAACAAAACTGTCAGCACTTATCCCAAAAGTGAACCAAGAATTTGCAGTCAACTGGAACAGCGTTGTGTGGTCAGATCTCCGAAAACCTTTGTACTCTGGTCTGGCGGCAGCTATGTATCTCACCATTTTACCTGAAAAGGTTCCCCGGATGATGGAGGAGCAGGCTCCGTTTTATAAAAAGTACTTCAAAAATACCGTAGACGCAGCTCACAACTTCTTTTCTGGTGCTCAAAGTTTTAATCAGAGTAAGTTGGAAATATTTCTTTTTATTTGCGGATTCCATTCTACATGCATTATTATTAGTTTTATTCTGCAGCAAGATGAAAGAAGGGAACAATGTCCAATAAGCAATAGAAATAAACTAGTCACGTTGCTTGCTGTCCAGTACAAGGGGTTTTGTTTGTACGGAGTGTAATATCAGTAGTTGTTATTTGTACCCTTCCTTTACACACCAAAGACACATATCATTGCCAAGAGGTATAACAAGGGTAACTTTGATCTGCATGGCATTACATAATGAATCGGCATTTAATCCAACATTTGCAGTTTATTCAGTCAATGCTGTTGTTTGATGATTCCTCACACATTGAAACGCGCATTAGCGTCAGAACACTTACTGGAGAGATCGGCTAAGACCAATAGTAACCTTATTCACCTTAACAATGAACACATTAGCGCAACTTTGACATAACCTTACGGGGAACACTCCTTTTAGGAATGATAAATATGTTTATTTGGTTTCATATCATGACCATCTGATTATTGCTCAGAGGAAAGGCCGCATTGAACAAGTGGAGCTTGTGCATTTCAACTGACCGGGTCACATTCAAATGTTTTGATTTCATGTTTCAGTTTGTCCACGTACTGATCTGGATCTGGCGTTTGTTGTTGATGGATCCTCTAGTCTGGGTAGAACAGATTTTGATAATGCTAAAGAATTCGCCGGCAAGGTCGTAGACAACTTCAAGGTGGGCCCCAATGATGTCCGAGTGGCTTTTGTCACATTCAGCACTGGGTATAAGTCCGAGTTTAACTTTAACAGATACACAAACAAGACTGCAATTAAAAACGCGATTGCAGGAATTCAGAAGCCAGAAGGCAGAACAGACACTGATATGGCGTTGGACTTTGTTACGGATCAACTGTTCACATCGTCGTTAGGTTCAAGGCGTGGAACATCCAAGGTTATTCTATTGCTCACTGACGGCCAGTCGACACATAAAGCTCAAACTCTTGCCGCTGCCGCTAAAGCACGAAGCAAGGGTATCATTGTATACACCATCGGTGTGGGTCTAACCGACACAGGGGAACTGACTGACATCGCATCCACTCCCAAATGTACCCACGTCATCGCTCTCTCAGGGTACTCGGACCTTAGTGCACTCGTGAGCGAGATACAGAAGGTGTCTTGTGAAAGTAAGTCAATGGCATGGCATGATGTGAATGATTCTGTTACAATACATTCTTTCTGAAGGTTAAACAGCATGGTTGTCAAGCACATTTGTACAGATAACGCACGATCATAAGGCACATTGTCATTATTTAAAGCGCCTTAGAGTTGCAGGGTGCAACTGACCAACAAATATGGTCCCAGTTATACCATGCCTGGTGGAAAAGGCGACTGGATGAGAGTTTGCGTTTTTCCCTTCTGCTATTAATCTTTCGTCCGAAAATGGCATTTGTTGCGTATAAATGCTGTGTTGTTAATGATAATATTATTTAATAAGTAATGAGTTCAAAATAAAATTGTATTGCAAATTTGTAGACTACGGTTACATATGGAATTACAAGTTCACGACATAACGAATGCACTCGAAGACTGAGCAGTGTCAACAGAAACTGTATATGCCAGTCCACGAGAAGCAAGACAAGACCAAACAAAATAATATAACTGAATACTGAATAGCATGGCAACAAACAAAATGTTTCGTGAACATATCATATTTATGCATAACGATTCCTTGCGCCTATAGACTCGTTTTGATATCCTCATGAAAGCGATGTATCTCTTATAATTAATTCATGATATTATCTAAACAGGGCTATAGGCGCAAGGAACCTGCAGTGCATAAATATTAAGAGCGGTATGTCAACACGATATACAACTGATAAGCGCTAACAGAAAGTGGCTCAACTAACCGTATAGCGATGAAATGTTGACCCGAAATAACTGTTCTATTACACAAACAAACAATGATTGCTTATGTATTTCAATACCAGCCGCACCCGTGTTGACCTCTGGGACATATACGTACAATTGCTCGAAAGGAGGACTATACCAGATAATTACTAATGGTCAATTAACACAAGTGACGGTAAGTAGAAAACAATTCACAGCGTTTAGGAAATTAACGTTAACGGGATTTTGTGATTGATATCATAATCCATATTATATGAAGAGAGAGAGAGATAGAAAGAACGAGAGAAAGAAAGAGAGAGAATAAAACATTCAGATTGCAGATACTAGCAAAGTCGTTTTACTCGCTTGAAATGCATATTTCGTCTTTTACAGACTCTTAAGAAGCGATAGCAAAGTTGCTTCCATAATATATATTTATACAATACAGTATGTACATATACATTGACGAATATGAATCACCTTAATCATTGTTTATATATCAGCAAAATTCTTGCACCACCCGATTGTTCACCAAACTGACTCGCAGGAATACGCACTGCGCACGTGTTAGTGTCAACATGCTCCATGCAAATATGTTCTTGGATAGACCTGTCATTCTATAGAAATCAGTACAACATTAAACACTAAAACTGGCAAAAGTGTTATTCATTTTCATTGAAAGACCGTGAAAACTGTCCGTAAATGTGTTCCACAAAAGTATGGTTCTGCAGGACACTGAAATGTCAGCCAGTGAAAGAAAACACTGCAAAAGTAAAGGAAATACATCAGAGTTTTACACTGTTCTTTGCAGTCATTATCGGGTATATGCACCTCTGGCAGCAATTATGTATCTAAGACCTCTTCGAATGCTCCCGGTCAACCTTCTGATTTTCATCATCAGGATCCTGAGCTATCCTTGATGTTATTGACGCCCCATAATGTTTCATATGTGCTCCAGGCGGTTCAAGTCGGGGCTTCTGGCTGGCCAGGGTAATGTCTCGCCTGTCTCTAGAGGCTCTCCCGTACTGCGCGTGTTCGGTGAGGCCTGACATTGTCTTCCATGAATATTGGACGGGTGGCAAAGTTGTGGCTATCAAAATGAGGCACCACATGCTGATTAAGAATGCCATGTTGATACCGTTGGCCATTGATATTTCCTTGAACAAGAACAAGGTCCAGTTTACAATCACAGGAAATGCATCCCCACACCATAACAGACCCACCACCAAAAGGAACCACTTCCATGCTATTATCGTGGTTATACGCAATCTTCCTTTGCACGCCATATCCTCGCACGGCGGTCAGTAACGTGCAGTAAGAACCGACTTTCGTCAGACCAATGGATGAGCCTCACATTCCAGTGAAGCCTTGCCATACACTACTGTTGTCGTTCCTGTCGGTGTCTTTGTGTCAGAAGTGACCTTTGAACCGGACGTCTTGCTCTCAGACCCTCTCTCCTATAGCTACATGTATTCGAACAAAACCCCTATCTTCTCTGGCGTCTGCTTTCCTCGGTCCACCTGACCTGGCCCTGTCCTTGACCTCCCCATTCCAGCCACAAGACAGTCTGCTGATGGTGGTATGGCTTCTGGTTTAACTGCCTACCTATGGCACGGCATGACATTCCTATCCAGTGAATACCAATAGCATGCCAGCGTACCCCGAAGGGGTTTTTAGGCCTCATTACTGTTGGATTATCAATGAAATTGTAAGCAACTTGAGTTTTCAATTGTGACAAGGTGATGTGTTGTTTTACAAGGTTCACGTAAACGTGTAGTTTGTCTTGACTTGCCTTCGTGCTAAAGCACGTGCAACATATGTCCTAGAATGCAGCGTGAACCTGCAGGTGTTTTACTACTTTCATTGTTTTTGTTATTTTATAAGACTTTTGTGTGGTGCATGAGTTTCTTGTGATTTGTATTTCAGACAAGTGTTACCGATGGGAAGGTTGATATATATGGTTCTCTCACCAACCCTACACCCAGTTTGGCCGTCAACAGTTTTCACAGGTAATCATCAATTAAAATAGCTGAACAGTTTTTTTTAACTAAAAGGCAATTATAAACTCTTACAAAAAAGTAGGGGATATTGAAATTTCAAGGTAAATAACAAAGTAATGATTTTGTGCTGGATACAATCGCTGACTGCAATCACGAATACACGAATTGCTCTACAACAGAGCACTATTTAAAACGCAGCCAATGATGCCCACGTGCAGCACTTTGCAATCTCGAACACGTGGCCGGGGAACATATTCGAATTTGACACTTCAGCGAAAGGTCATCTACTCCCTTGTGGTCGAGATTTCATTCATTCTGATAGTTTCTGACTGTTATCCTTTGTTGATTTTGTTTATCTGAGAGAATCTTGATTGTTTGTTTCGCAATGCGACGTCTCCAATGTGCTGAACGTCTACGAGCAATTAGTATGCATGAAACTGGCAGCCCTCAGTCTGATGTTGCCAACTTCTTCAATGTTTTCCAGTCTGTGATTAACGGATTATGTAGTAGGGATCAGCAAGCACATAATGTTGATGATCGACGCCGTTCAGGGCGTCCACGGTCAACAACAAGAGCCCAGGATAGGTTGAGTCGTAGCCAGGCTCTGAGAAATCGCACTCAAACCTACACCAGGCTGCTGGTCAAAGGATTAGAAATCGTCTACACTTTGCCTATCTTCATGCTAGGCAGACTCTTATAGTGCCGTCATTGACCAACCACCACATTGCCAAT
>JAUELE010231774.1:0-12023 GCA_031471655.1 Diodora aspera | reverse complement strand
CCAAAAAGAAAGCAGCTGGTGATGGAAACTGTTACAGGTATGTACATGCAATCAAACAATTTCACGAATTATTTTTTTAATGTTGTGCGTGATGCTATGATGTTGAACCCATATGGGGAGATGGGGGGTGCATTTGGATCTTTGTTATTTGCCTATACCAGTCGTAGCTTACAAGTTTCACTGCATCCAAATATCCAGCTTCCAACTGGTGGTGTGGGCTTTCCTCTTGCACCCAACTGGCAAAAATGAACATACGAATGAAAGATTGCAGAATGAATCCCACAATAAATCTAAACAAACATACTTTTACGTTGCTGGGTTAATATTTCAAATAATGTTTGCTAAAACAAGAAAAAACATACAAATAAGAAATAATAGAAAAGAAAAAGGCACTAAAATATACATAACCACATGCAGAAATAATGAGCTAAGGCCACCCCAAAATGTATCCTTGGTGGGGAGATATTCAAGTTTCTACCACCAATCTAATAGTTTCAGAAACACCATTTTATTCTGTCAGCAGCTTGAACACTTGTAATGTAAAACAAGTGAAAAGACCCTGATTCCAGCATGAAATAGGGTGCCTGCATGTAGTATACTCATTTTACAGGTATCAGCACTGTTGGGAGACACCAACATTGATATGGTAGCAGCGAAAATGCATTCGTAGCTTTTCTAGTTTAATACATGTAGTAGCAATGCATGCCCCCTACCCCCTTGCTGGTTGGTTTGAAAGAATATAATTTCATGAGAGAAATAATCAGTTAGGTAAATGCAGTCAAAGTTGACATATTTAATATAGTGAGCCCCAACATTTCCTACTATATTTGCAGACATATAAATGTTTCGTGAAATCCAAATACATTTACATGACACATCTCAAACAGACATATATGGTAGCAATTTTATAATTAAATATTTAGTTAAATATCTGGCTGGATGTTTGCAGGTTGGATCAGCAAGAACTGTTGCAGTTGCCCTTTCCTGGCATTCCAAAAAGAAAGCAGCTGGTGATGGAAACTGTTACAGGTATGTACATGCAATCAAACAATTTCACGAATTATTTTTTGAATGTTGTGCGTGATGCTATGATGTTGAACCCATATGGGGAGATGGGGGTGCATTTGGATCTTTGTTATTTGCCTATATTTAACAACGGACCATAGAGCTGTTGACCATAGAGGGGGCAAATGCAGTGACATCATTACCCGGGGTTCCATGTCCATGCATTTTTATCAGTGATTATTCTGTGGAAAGGTGGCAAGTAAAATGCATTTTGAAGGCCCCAAAATAAATGTTTGCTTCCATCTTTTACCTGATTTGACAGATATGTTTTTCAGAAGAACAAATGTATCAGTATTCAATTTTATTCAATGTCCTATTTTGCTCAACTGTCACCAGGAGTTTCTGCAATTTAAATTTGAAGCTGCTTCCATTAAAACATTTTGCATGGCTGAGGAGCACATTGGGACCAAATAATTAGTTGATCATAATCAATGTTTATGGGATGATTGATCAACAAATTCATGTGGTAAAGTGGTACCCTGATACACTTTAATTATTACATGAATGTCAATATGAATTTTAACACCTGAAAATTACATTTTTAAGATGTCCTTTATTATAGATGGTTTCAATCAATATTATTCAAAGACTTGTTTTTTACATAACAGAGGCATTTGTAAAAAAATCTTCTTTGATTCGGATTGAAAATCAAAAAGCGTCCCAGCACACACCACCATACCCTACTCTTTAAGAGCACATCTGTCTTGTTAACTTCTGTGATACTTTGTTGCAAGTGGTCAGGCCTTGATTGGGTGAGGGTTGGGGTTGGGGGAAACAATTTGGATGTGGATTTTTTCAGCATGATTGGATGTCCCCCACCATCACCCACACACCTTCACATCTACCACTGGTGATCAGCTGTATCCATGTCCAAGATTCTTCTGGATAGCAATTTCATAAAGGATCTCTGTTGCAACTTTATAATTCAGCTGGTCCAGGATAGCAGAGTGGTCAGTATGTCAGACAAGTAATTTGTCAGCCTTGGTAGTTATGGGTTTGAATGCCACCCCAGTATCTCTTTCAGCCCCGATATTGAGCCCTGACATCAACATCATGTAGGAAACATCATGGTGATATGGTTGAAAGAATACCAAAAACAATGCAAAATCCAAAATCACTTCCCTCCCTCAATTTTGAGTAATCCTTTAATGTTGCCATTCAAGAGTCAGTGTCATATTTTTCAAGCAAGTTGTCCACATTTTGAGAACAAGTTTCCCACATTTTGAGAACAAGTTGCCTGGACTTTACATAATTTGTAATAAGTTACCAAAATATAAACAAATTAGTCAGGCTATTTTTCTAACATATAGTTGAAGGTTGACAGAGTGGTTGTACGAGTTACCTCCTCGTGGTGTGTCTCCTCGTTCAATTCTTCAAATCGTTTAAATGTCGAAATATAAAAGTATCTGTTTTTCAATGGAAAATATCAACCCACAAACTAAGGTGATTTTCTGCTTAATGCTGTGTGCAGATTTAACATTTACCCTTCATGTGACTTCAGTTGGCATCTGCTGATGGGTTAAACAAAGCCCTATCACTCCCAATTATTTTGTCTTTAAAGACATATGTTCACGTTTGCATATGAGTCACAGGAAAAGCTGTATGGAAGCTCTTTTTATTTGCTAATCGTTTAGGTAAATGCAGCCAAAGTTGACATCTTAAATATAGTGAGCCCCACAATTTCCTTCTATATTTGCAGACATATAGATGTTTCTTGAAATCCAAATACATATACATGGCACTTCTCAAACAGACAAGTAACTTGCCAGCCTTGGAAGTTATGGGTTTGAATGCCAACCAAGTATCTCTTTCAGCCCCGAGATTGAGCCCTGACACCAACATCATGTAGGAAACATCATGGTGATCTGGTTGAAAGATTGCCAAAAACCATGCAAAATCCAAAATCACTTCCCCCACTCAATGTTGAGTAACCCTTTAATGTTGCCATTCTGCTACCAGTCGTAGCTCACAAGTTTAACTGCATCCAAATATCCAGCTTCCAACTGGTGGTGTGGGCTTTCCTCTTGCACCCAACTGGCAAACGTGAACATACGAATGAAAGATTGCAGAATGAATCCCACAATAAATCTAAACAAACATACTTTTACGGTGCTGGTTTAATATTTTAAATAATGTTTGCTAAAACAAGAAAAAACATACAAATAAGACATAATAGAAAAGAAAAAGGCACTAAAATGTACATAACCACATGCAGAAATAATGAGCTAAGGCCACTCCAAAATGTATCCCTGGTAGGGGGATATTCAAGTTTCTACCACGAATCTAATAGTTTCAAAAACACCATTTTATTCTGTCAGCAGCTTGAACATTTGGAATACAATGGAAAACAAGTAAAAAGGCCCTGATACAAGCATGCCTACATGTAGTATATTTATTTTACAGGTATCAATTTCAGTGTGATCAGGAAAAATGGAAATGGTGGCAACCAAAATGCATTCACAGCTTTTCTAGTTATGCGATAAAAATGCACGAAGGAGGAATGCTACCCCCCCCCCCCCCCTTGCTGGTTTGTTTGAGATAATATATTCTCATGATACAACATTGTGGACCTAACCACACCGTCTGAACTAAAGTCACCTACTACTGCTAAAGACATTCACATTGCAGTGATATAACATACAACCAAGGCTTTTACTGATTTACTTATTATTGATCACAAAGGACAAAGAAATGCAAGGAAATGTAAATATACCGGTGCTGCTTCTTCCAGATATACTCCTCACCTGTGACAAAATATACAATCAATGTGAAAACTGCCACAAATGTAACATCATATTTGCATAATCGAATAGTTTGTCCACTGTGCATAACTCTTGTCACTTGCAGGGGACAGTTTGTCTTCAACAGAAGCAAAGGAAAAACCAGTATACATTTGCTTCATCTTAGCTTACATTCAACAGCTTCCTTTGGACGAAAACGAGTCCATTCCTGGAAAAGTAGATCTTGCATAACATGCCTCACATCACGTATCAGCCACCATCACATCTATCCCACCCCCTTCAACTGAGAAACTGCTTTAAGAGTCAGTGTCACATTTTTAAAACAAGTTGATACAAGTGGATACTACATGTAGGCACGCTTTTTCATTATTGGATCATTCCTTCTAACGTTCACAGAACACTTTTATATTTATATACACCTATGCTCATTATTACTGGTCACCTCTATATAATAGGACATATGCATGTGGAGAGGTGATGAAATACCGAAAATAGTGTCCTTGATGCACCAACAGATATAGTAAACTAATCCACAGGATCAAAGATGTATGAAGTTTTACAGTGATATTATTGCCATAAAACTGTCACATGACAAAAGAGAATTCCGTACGGGTGTGACAGTAACATGTAGCATGAGTATATATATGAGTATATATATATATATATACCTGTTTTTTGCATGTAAAGTCCTGGCAACTTGTTCTCAAAATGTGGGCAACCTGTTTTCAAAATGTGACACTGACTCTTGAACCAGTTTCTCAGGTGAAGGGGATAGTATAGATGTGATGGCTGATAAGTGATGTGAAGCATTTTCTGCAAGATCGACTTTTCCAGGAATGGACTCTGTCTCATCCAAAGGAAGCTGCTGAATGTAAGCTAAGATGAAGCAGATGTATACATATTGTTGTTTTTCTCTGCTATTTTTGAAGGCACACTGTCCCCTGCAAGTAACAAGAATTATGCATTGTGAACAATTATTTGATTTTTGTTATGCAAATTTGATGTTACATTTTTGGCAGTTTCACATTACTTCCGTTTCCGTGTGCGCCATCTGGTTTTGCATTGCTTTCAGTCGCCATCTTGTTCTGAAAAAGTTCTTTACACGCATCAGTATGCCAGTTTTTGACAAGCATTTTCTTCCCGAGGTACGTTAGAATTTTCTGTTTTACATTGTGCTGGTACGTACAGTCGTGTGGCTAATTCTGCACACCTTGAAACGTCCTTTTCATAAACATACACAGATGTTTGTTCTCATCCAACACGGTCAATTTTCCAATGTTAAGTAACTGATGTTCCGCTGAAGCACGTAAAAGCAAATTTACACATGTAAATAATTGCAAATATAATTTTATTCTCATAAATTAACTGTAAAATCAAATGTATGCATAAATAGGCTTCAACGACATCGTCGGTAACACAGACCTGAATTCGAGTGTTTGACAGTGTTTCTGAAATTCTCAAATATGGCCCTAAGCTGGCCAAACGTTAATTTTGAAGAGTAAACGTGTGAAAATATTGTTGAAATATTGCCCTGTTTCTTAAACAAATGTGTGTAAGTTGGAAATAAGCATAGTATTAAATTGACCTACAATCATTCAGCCTCTCCGGCGACCATGACACATGACCTATTTCCAGGAGGTAGTCATTCACATTCCTTTTCAAACTATAGCCTGTTGTAATACTGCTGATATCTGCTGGAAGTCTACAGACTAGTTTACCTCATTTGCATAAAGTCAACTATTTATGAAGAGAAGTTTCAATGCTCAGGTGCGCGCAGGATTAGCCATAAGCATCGTGCATATGTATTTTCAGTCATTCTCATTTAAACTGTACAATGGCGATCGCCGCCGAATTTCTTGTCGCCAGAGGGTGCGCTTGTACTGTGAGCGAAGTTTGTGCTTGCACTGTTTGGCTATATTATTGTTTATTGTTTACAAGTATCATGTTAGAAATTAATACGAATGACAGGAAAGATGCATGGCTGTACGAAGAATTTTTCCAAAAGATGAGAAAACAGCGAGATCTATGAATCTTTGTCGGTTGCTGTTCACATTTCTCCTCAACTTGGCACAAGTAAGTTTACTTCGTTTTATTGTGTTTATCTTTTTGGGGTTGATAAACCACGAACTATTTGGATATAATTAATATAACTGCCTATTTGTATCACAAGTGAACAATAGATTTGTGCAAGACAGTTTCCTTTTAGCCTACTGAATAATATAATAAGCTTAATAGACTCACAGGCACAGATGAGAAAAGTTCAGGGAATCATGAAGTTTTATGCACATTGAACAGCTGATGAAAAAGTTAATAATGAGTCCAGACAATTTAAGTTATCATTGATACCGATTATAAATAGTTTGGGATTGATTTCTCTCTTCTTTTTTTTATATCACTGAGGATTTTTGCAAATATTGAGTATATTGAACATTTTAAAATACCCAGGATGATTATTTGAACAAACATCTGTAAACCTCTTTGAACCAAAAAAACATTAACATTTTTTAGCTTGGTTTTTTTTCTGTTTAAAAAACCTAAATGCTTGAAAATTAAGGGGAAACTCTCAGGGGGTGAAATCAGCTTTGTCTGAGATATGATATTTCCTTTGAGTTAACTGGGAGCTAGCTCACGCATAAATCTGCGAAGTACCTAGGAATGAGCAAATGTTGTCGTTGTGCAAAGGATTAATAAATCCATTTATACATGTACACATATTTGGAAAAGTAGGGACTATTGAACTCAAACAGTATCTTTCAAGCAAGACAAGCTGCAATTTCTCTCAGTTAGCAAATATGAATGAAAAATAAACGTTCATAGTATTAGTCCTTGCCGTCATGACATAGACAGCAGTCATGACATAGACAAATACTAAAACTCATTTACGTTCCTTGCTTACAGTACCATTTCTGCATAGGCCACTTCTACATACATTGAACATGTCTGACAGTTTGATGAGTTATCTCCACCATCAACCAGATCTGATTGATCCAAATCATCATATTCAACGTCTATTCATAGCCTTGTTTTTCCATTTCACAAGCATGTACGCTGTTCGAGATAAAACAGGTGGCAATACATACAAATTCATCCAACCTCTTCTGAAGGCACCTCACCTTCTAACATCTAAATGAAATTTCGACTGTCATACCTAAACCGCCTAATCGGTAATTGAACACAGTTTGCCCTTCTGTAAATGCATATCGCCAGCAGAAGGGCTTGACAAACCATGGTTAAAGTATGTAAGCAATTAGAATTACAGTTGGCTGCATGACTGTCTCTCTGTTAACCAAAGTTCATGCGGCAATGTACTCACAGTGCTCTCACATACATCATGAGTGGCCTGAAAACACAGTGGATTTAGCAGGTTGGTCACTGTATACAGATGATAACGCTAGCCAATACAGGGGTGCAATGCCAGGGATGAAATACAATTTTTGACTGCTCGATGGAAGTGAGATATAAGTCACATCCATGTATTACCATTCTTGCCAGGTTGCATCAGTGACCACTAGTATCAGAACAGTTGTGGTCGTTGGGCCCTCTGAGACCCTGATATTCACCGATAGAACTGGAAAAGGATGGTAATATCCACTACCTGTCGTGCTTCAGGCACGTTACCTGTCGCTGCTGGCGAATGAATGGCAGCACCACGGATTGAAGGACCTGATATCTGTACCTATGAGCGTGGTTAGCCTATATTCGACATGGTTTGAGTACAAAAACTAGTTTACAAGTGTATACTTTCTTTTGGTCATGAGTTTGTATAATGAATACGCATAGTGTAAATAAAAACATGCCCGGCATGGAAATGTGCGAGGAATTGTGAGATTTATGCAGGTACACCTCAAAACATTGAGCGTTTCAGACGAGATATTATTTCTCTTTCACAGTCGAAAGTGAAAATGAAAAAGGCTAAAGCGATTTAGCAAGGTTTTGACGGTAAAGGCATAACGTCTTTCCGTGAAATGTGTAATGAATTTACACAGAACGCGAAGGTACTGAAGCGTACATATGTAAATATAACATACAGCTAAATCGCTGAAGTGGAAGAATGCCAGAGTATGAAATATTTTAACAAATGCTTCTGCCACTTGCTACATCGAGTTGTAAATAGAGTTGAGTTGTATGAAGACATTCCATTCGCTAGAATCGCCATTATCATACTATTCTACTCATTATCACTTTAGCTATCACCATCATCATCATCATTGTCGTCGTCGTTATTTTCATCGTCATCATCATCACCGTCGTCGACATCATCATCGTCGTCGTCGTCATCATCAATGTCGTCGTTGCTGTGTCACCGTCGTTATCATCATCATCATCATCATCTGTTTTGTGTATGTTCATCTTTCATATGCTTCTGCCACTTGCTACATCGAATTGTAAATAGAGTTGAGTTGTATGAAGACATTTCATTCGCTGGAATCGTCATTATCATACTATTCTAATAATCATCACCTTCGCTATCACCATCATCATCATCATTGTCCTCGTCGATGTTTTCATCGTCATCATCATCATCGTCGTCATCATCATCAATGTCGTCGTCGTCGTTGCTGTCGTTATCATTATCATCATCATCATCTGTTTTGTGTATGTTCATCTTCCATAGCTCTAAATTTCATATCATAGCCTCGATGTGACTGCTTGTGACGTGGATATGGAAAGACAACATATACATATCATCATCACGGTGCAGTGGCGACACACCATGGCAGCACCTAGACATGAACATAAACATCAATCAAGACCAAATAAACAACACACACCGAGACAAATTCTTTCATCACTTTGTTAATACATGTACACCATTAGCATGCTCCAGCGAGTGACGACAGCTGCTTAACTTTACAATTAAGTATCGATATTTTATTGTTTCCATGGAGTTTAGAGAAAACTACTCAGCTCGCTGTGATCACGCTGAAAATTAGAAATGAAATAGGTGCTGTAAATTGCCCTGCCCTGGCTACGTACTAAGTCTGTGCTCTTGCGAACAGATCATCCAGGCCGTTTTCACAGTTAGCTGCTACTTTCGGATACTTTGATTGGTAAGTTGTCTATGTACCATTCACCGGATGTCAAGCGACGTCCATTTTTAAGTATACTATTGAGATTTTCTATGAGTCTTCCGAAATTGGGACCGCCCTCCCTGCACAAGTCTCCCGGTGTAGGAGGATGAAATTACCCCCACCCCAGAGTCATTTCATCCTAGGATAAGAGGACTTCAGTGTCAGATGGTCCAAGGACAAAATAACTCCATCTGGATTTAGATTGGTTATAAATGCAAGAATTATGTCTTCAAAGGATAGTTAGCAACATGTCAGCCGTCAGGTGAAGTAACTCCAACCTAGGATCAGATGACTCCCCCTGTGATAACGGGGTGCTCAACTCCTACATGAGATCAGATTCCCCCTCGCCCTGCATGAGTGGAACAGTTCGTTAACACACGGGGAGTCACTGGATGCTTGGGTGGAAAGACTTCACTTAAGGTAAATGAGTAGTAGTGATAACTCTGGAACTTTTTTTCTGAGTGTCACGTGATCATGGAATGAGGCGAAAGACGTTTCTTTCCCATGCATGTTTTGAGCACGTCTTTAGCACAGGGGGAGTCATCTGATCCTAGGTTGGAACAACTCCATTCCACAGCAGAATTGTACTTACATGCTTGTGTTTTCTGGGTATTCATGCTCATCAGCTATCAGAGGTTTCCTTATTACGAAACGTAGGGACATTGTTTTCTGAATGAGTAGCGATGTACTTCTCGATGGAACAATCTACCACCAGCCAGTCTCACAACATTTAAATCACTACTGAAGATTTCAATTACAGTGACTGACCAGATTATTTTTAAAATGATGCTAAGTTGATTTTCTAGGGGAATAATTTAATCATTTTCTGACTTTTTCTGACACATCCGAGAAGTGTGTGTAACATCTGATCCACTGAAATGCATACAGCCTTCGAACCAGCTGTGTTACAAGTGTTAGTTATACGTCAAATGAGCGTTGTCACTTTTCTCAAGTCGGTATCTTCAAATGAGCGTTGGTCACTTTTCACAAGTCGGTATCATCAAATGAGCGTTGGTCACTTTTCTCAACTCGGTATGAGAAGAAGACCTAGCATGTCTCTCAGCATTTCATTACAGTATTTTGTTCGGTTCAAAACTGTTACTGCTGGTGTATGTGGATTCTGGATAAGTTTACACACATTGGATAATATAAAAAGTGGATGGATTCTTTATATCCACACACACAAGTTAAATAAAATACTTCACAATCAAAGTTGAAGAATTACATCTTGAAAAATATCAGAATATAATTCACAAATACATCATATCTCAGAGTAAGGAGTACTGACTGTGAATATGATTTGAGCAATGTTATAATGTAGCTGATCGCAACACGAGAGGTGACAGTTTCAATCAATGTAGCAATAATTAAAACTGGACCCAAAGTACTACTTTGACCAAAGGCAATATGTAATTGATTTGGTGATGACATGTTTCTTCAATTTGATGTTACAAACTCGCAGACAACTACAACCTTATTTGCAAAGAAAGGATGTATGGAATGTAATGATAAGGAATGCCCAGATGATATACTGACGATCAAAAGAAAGTACACCAATTAGTTTTAGTGAAAGATAAAACAAGGCAAAACACAAGGTGATGCAAACCTTTTACTTCGAGGGTATAAGCATTTGACGAGATGTCTAAACTGATATACACAATGATCAGCATCACAACAGGATAGTTCTCAAACAGTACTTGGGCTCAATAGTTTATGGCAATAAAACTGGTTCGGTATACTTACTTATAATCGGGACTGACGTGGTGTCACTTAGATAGAACAGAGCTTTAGTGACTAAATGCTTGTCGCACAAGGCGACTGAAATTGGGATATTTTGGTTTCACTTTCCTTTCTATCGATCACCTTTGTGAACTATCTTTTCGCTCGATGTGCACATCACGTTGCGTTATGGTTGAAATATTGCCCGTGCAACGTAAAACATCATTTCAACTCAACTGATGCATGGAATGTAGAGTTCAAACGCGTCACTATGTCACAAGGCCTTTCATTGGGCGCTTTATTAAATGATGGCTTAACCAAACAGCCCAGCTTGGAACAGATGTGACCCCCCTTCCTTCCACACAAAGCCTGGTGTGGACGCTGGATTATGCGTTTAATAGGTTAGATGGACATGATTGGATACAATTTAGAGAATACAGTCGAACGTGCAGTGCCGTATAGGTTATCACTACTACTTTTCCTGATTCCAGATCATGGACAAAATGCACGTGAAGACGTCTCAGGAATTCAACCGGCACCCCCGTTTCTTGACAGCTTTTCGCCAAAAACTCAAAGACCAAGTGTACAGAAGAAAGCTTGTTCACACAGTCATGCTGTGGGTGTCTTATGTCTTTCTGGTAAGTAAGAACAGATCGATCTACCCTCATCCTAATCTTAATTAACTTTAGCACCGTTGCAAATATAAATGATATGTTACCAATTCAAACTACAGCTTTGACAAGCATTTTCCAACGATTTGATTTTACTGACAGAGGCCGCATCGAATAGTAAAGAGTACGATATAATTTCTAAATAAAATACACGTGGAAAATGTGGATACAGCAAAGTTGAAGAATGAATAACCACTTACAGAGTTCATTCATGAAAATCGTTTCAAGTATTTGCACGCTGGAAACATTCTATTAATAAACCCAGAGAGCCTATGGGCATTCATCGGTACCAGCTATATTTTTTGGTTTTGTCTTATAACTAAATGTAAATTCGAGAATCAATGCAGAAAACGCTTTTTTGTTCTACCGCACAGTTACATACATGTTGTTTATGCAATGGACCAAGTACTAAACTCGAATTTTAATAGAGTTTCAATGTGTGATGGGAACAAATTTGAGAACTGCATTACAACGAGCGACGATCCCCTTCTTGCAGTATTGTAAACTGAACAAGAGTTTTGTCTTGTTTTGGATTGGTTGGAAATAGCCATATCAGGACGTGAACTGTTACGAAATGAAATCGTGTGCAAACGCCTAACATCTGCCGACAAAAGAGAGTCAGCAGTTTCATGCTTTACTGGACTGGACGGTCACTAAAAGCAATAATCTGCAGGTACTCAGTGCTTGATTTAAAATTCAATTTAGGTGGGTCCTTAGGGCCCATCAGCTGCAAACAATGTGGGTCATTTCAAATT
>JAUELE010231773.1:0-20805 GCA_031471655.1 Diodora aspera | reverse complement strand
TCAAATGTGGGCTTGGCCTGGGGTCAGTGTCCAATATGAGCATTTTCATTTTCAGACCAGATCTCTGGAAGTGTTGGTAACTTTTTCATAAAACAAGATTGGGAGGGGGAGACATCTGTTTTTACGCGTAAAAACACTTTCTAGTTGAAAATTGGAGGTAACAAACACTGCACGATTTTCAAATGAAAAGGCCATGCGCATGGCATGCACACACAATTTTGGATCCAGTAGACCATTCATATCACGAGGTCTGTGGTGCGCACATGACTTGCCATTAGCTACGTGGGCTTTAAATTTCGTTGAGTTGAGATGCTTCGGTCCAACATGAAAATGTGTGTCATAGTCGATTCGTTTACTCTAATAATGATTTATTGTTGTTTTGAGGATTCTAGTTGGTTTATAAGTTAGGTAAAGCCTCCTCACCTAGGGCCTTCAATCCCTATAAAGCCCTCCTGCTTTATCCTTTACCTAAAGATCTAATTCATGGGAACATGTTACAGAAGGCAGCAATTGTTTATTTATGTTCTGCAGTAACAAGACTAGTAACTTGTTTTTTGCACACAGTTTTAAATGTTTATTTTAATGAGTATCAAATGCTTACAGGTTACTCACTGTATTTTATAATCTAACATTTTAAAGTACACAGACTTTCATCACACCCACGTTTCCCCTGAAATCAAAGTATCACCCATCTAAAGTCCCTTTCACGGGTAAACTTTGGCAAAACTTGGAAAAAAATTGCACACCATTGCATGCATTAAGAAACAGATCATACCTGATCCTGCTGCTAGGTGACTTCATGGAGGATAGAATAAACCTGATGGTAAAATACAGCTCTACTTGCCCCAAGAAACACTCTTATCAATACACCATTTATATATTACTCCAATACAACATACTTTATGCCAAGCAGCAATTGAGGATTTTTCAGTATCAGTGGTATTATGGGTATTATACATGTTGTTACTTCAGTAAAAACTCCTTTTGTTACATCTAATCAAACGTTTGATGTGATTTAATATATTACAAGTTCCCTTATACCCATATTTTGTCCCATTTCATCATTTTCAGTTAATTTGAATAAAATCTATAACCTTTTTCAGAAAAGCCACTGGGGACTTGGAAATAATTGCACCTTGTACATTTGAATATTTCTCTCCTGTAAACTTGTATTTCTTTAGATCAGAAAACATTACTATCCAAATAAATACTAGTGTTATGTTTCTCAATTAGATATTTTGATAATTCATAGCTCGATTTGTTGTCACCTGTCTTTATAAGCAAATATCTTAAGCAATTCCAGCACTACTTTAACTCCTGTTTCTCAAGGTTTTCTGGGACTGTTTTATGGCAGATGTTTGTCAAGTCCGGTGTATTAGTTTTATGGCTGTACATCAACTTCTGTAGAAATGAAGTGAATGCATGGAAAATATGTAATCAAAAGTATTATTATTGAATCAGATGCCTTGCATAAGTTTGGATTTTACATTGTCAGACTATTGTTGCTGCATCTTCAAGCAAAAATGTGATATGTAGTGGATGGATAAATATATGAAGGAAGGAAGGAACAACTATGAAGAATCTTTTCATAACAGTGGCATTATACATCATGTATAGCTGGATATTTGAGTGTGCAGACTCATGTGTGTTTTTAACGTAGGATACGATCTGAGGACAACATGTCCAACTTGTCATTCAGTGTATCTGTATGCAATACTGAAGTTGCAGTTATAAAAATAGAACTTGGGCCAACTGTTATGTTATGTTTAGTTATGTAACATCTTGGATGTGTGACCGACAAATTTATATGAAGAAGTTATTGTGCAGGAGAAGTACAAATAAAAGTCTGTTTCAGCAGTCTGCAGTGTTATGTATCATTGCTTTGTTTTTAAAAATTCTCCTTATAATTTCTGTGTAAGTTTAGCAACTCATGATTGCCTGCATGCCCTGTTGAGCATGCTCAGTGACTATTATGTAAGTTTATGAAAAAAAAACCAACAAATTCACACGTCTACTCATTTCTATTATCAACAGTACTGAAGAATAAATGCTGTGCAAAAATCCAATTCACACTTGTACCTCACTTCGTTTATCAGTGTCACTGAAGAGCATGTACCGTGTTATGTGGAATTCAGAGCTATATAAATGTCCATTTTTATATATATATAGAGAATAGTTAAAAGTCCAGGTGTACAGTTGTACATATTCAAAATAATTAAATCAAAAACAAAACTATGACAGTGGATATTAACAACCTCTTCTCTTCTCTTGGTTTGGGTGGTTCAAAGTGTTGTTTCTCAGCATGGGCTCTAGGAGTTTTGTCATTAGGTCATAGTAGGCTTGACCTCCAGGGTTTGACTACTTCAGAGATTCTGTGATTAAAATCTGTACTGTTCTGTGACACTCTACATCACTTTAAACAGTTAGATCACAATTGTAAGGTGAGGATTTTATTTACGAGTGTGTCTTGTGTGGACAAGTTTAGATATGTCATTCTTCACTGCTTCATCTGAGTTCGGCACTGTGGGGTAAACTTTGAATCAACTCTTTGATAAAGCTTTCAGAGACTTCGCAATCCTTCATCCACAAGGATTATTTTAGTTCACTATAATCTTCATGCAATGCATCTTCAAAAAGGACATTTCACTGTATTGTGTAAGTGACAATGCAGCCCGTGGAAACCTCACACTAAAAGCTCATCACAAAATGTCAAACCATATCTACCATGAAGCTACTGTCGCTCGGCTCTTTCAGCACATCAGAGTAGGATGTCTGTTCTTTGTATTAGATGTGTATGAGAGGTGCTAAAACATTGCAACGAGGATTGACTGTTTTCATTCCTTCTTAACCAGTGAGTTCGTCAGTATAAAATTATGTTGTGACTCTTCACCAAATCGACAATCTACCCATAAACAGTAACTCTTGAATGCACTCCCTGTGTAATTATGTCCTAGTATATCTATATTTTATGTTTATAAAATCTTGATGAAGAATGTTCTCAATCGTTTCTTGAGACTTCCTCTTGACAAGCCAGAACGTTTATGGTTCTCAAGTTTTCACGAATGTTTGGAGTGTGGTAGAATAACCTCAATTCATGTTTCCCCTTCAGTTCAACAATTTTGAACAACTATTTTGAAATATGCTAATGGGTCTACGAAGACTCGAGACAAAATATTAAACATTCGCCTTGTTGTTGCTTGAAGGCAGTCCTACTTGTAGTAAAGGCTTCTGACATCACCTTGATAACAATACCAGTTTGATTCTATCAGTCCAACGTTCGGAACTACTGACCCACAGTATTCTACAGTATAAAGAACGAGCAATGTCTTGTACCCACATGGCCCTTCAAAACTGAGACTGGAAACTAAAACATCGCTCGGTCTATACAAAACTCATTTATCAGTCTCAAGTTTCAAAACTAAAGCTCAGTTACGGACCAAAAGAACAACGTAACTCATTGACTTACATTTGATTATGGTACATGTCTTTGCACTGGAAAACCAGTGTTAGCAAGACGATACTTTGCTTTGTTTCGCACCATCGGTCAAAGAATGTTGAACTTACCCTGGCTTTTAGCGGGTGTTAGTTGGATGTCCAAAGGCGTCTTGAAACTTATTGTTTGCCTGTTGGAATTGTCTCAGTTTGCGATGACCCAATTAAAGATGTGTCATCGTTGTCAGAAACGTTTCATTGCGCACATATAGGCCTAATTTAAAGAAGTTACATACAAATAAAACAAACTATTTTTAAAGAAATCAATAGATTTTGTTTCTGGATGTTACATGAAAGAATAATACAAATAAAATGATTGTTGTTCAGTGTTAGACATTGGTCACTTGTGTCTTCGTCATTATCCACGGAATAGACGTCAACGAATGACCATATTCAAGATCCACTTTGCATGACCGACAGTTCTGGATCTGAAGTATTTTCTTTGTTGGCAGTAACATAGATCCAAGTAGCTTCTTGAAATGCGTGATCCATTCACTGAACGTGCCAAGACATGCAACTCACTCAAATAAGGCTTCAATATATCCCGCATGAACAAATCACAGATAACGAAAACTTGATAAAATTAGGCCTGCATGAACCAGCATGAGGCAGATCTTCATCAAACTGATGGAATCTCTTTCTTTCGTTTTGATCTTTTCAAATTTGATAAGGCAGTGTTTCTCCGGTCTTTTCTGGCACTAACCATCTCCAGCTGTCATATATTTCATTAAATCAAATTAATTTCGTTCATCCTTGTTCTTAGATATACATGTATTTAGTTTACAAAAATGGGTGTTCTTGCACACCTCTTGTAAACAATTATGCAGTGACAGTTTAGAAAGTGATTAAATACAATGTTATGGATTTGTTAAGGGATTTCACTTTTTTGAAAAGTAACTTCTGCTGCTGTTTGGGTACAGTCTTCTCGTATTCAAGGTTTAGTCCTTGTTAACAATATACATGTCGACCACTCGTAATTGAATTTAACGCATTGGTCTTCAACTGGCGATTGGAGTATAACCCTGATGGGTTAGCTGCAACTTTTCAAGTTTAATACCGACATAACCCAATTATAAGGCCTATCATTATTTGATATTTTGGTGAATTAACGTTTACAAACTGCCACAGTGTAATGCTGGTAGTCAGATGTACCGGGAAAAGGCCAAAAGTCAGCTGATTGAAACACGTTATCATATTTCTGTCAAAGTTAAAGCATAAATGCGAAAATATTTTCACGGAAAAGAAATGAGGAAAATATCACAATGTGGATGTCCGCGACCTCCATTTTCTTTCTGCAAGGCTCCTCAAGGATTGCCTGATCTGAAGTTTGGCTGCTACAGCTGGTCTTTGCATTATTTTTGTAATCTTTTCCCTCTTTTTGTGAAGAGTTTTGATTTGTCGACAAAGCACATTGAAAACCTCTTCCACACTTTCAAAGTCGTCACTCGCGGACACATCCCTATGGGGACAGTTGTGTTCATCCGCCCAGGTTTCACATTCCTGACTGGTCATCTGCCTCATGTGAATCAGATCACACTTGTTGGCGGCGATGACTATTGGGAGTCTGTCATCTTCCCGCGCCAGGCGGAGTCTGTCCACCAGGTCCATCACAAACTGGAAACTCTGTGTGTCTGTTACAGAGTACACCAACAGGAAGCCGTCTGCCCAGGTGACCGGATCTTCTTTAAGGTTGGATGACGGCGCCTAAAACAAGAAACAGGAAAACCCATTACAACTCTTCCACTGACTCATATAAATAAATTTACAATGAAAATAGATCCATAATATTTACCAAAAATAACAAAAATTAGTTTGGACGAATCCATCTGCACAACCACAAACTAACCAAGAACCATTTCAACTTGTATCTGTTTTAGGGTGATTGAGTTTGTTCTGTCTAATAACGACTACGAATGGATTTAGAAGGCTAAAGTGTATGTACATGTATACAAATTAAAAATAAAAATGAACAGAATAGAATGAAGACACTTTATATGAAAATCGAAATAAATATAAACGGATGATCAAAAGAAAGTAGATCTATGCCGATTAGTTTTGGTAACATTTGATAAAAAAAAGAAGCAAAAAACAAGGTAATGCTAACGTTTTACGTCGAAGATACAAACACTGACGAGATGTCGAATGTGATATAAACAATAATCACCATCAAATGTCAACAGGATCGTTATCGAACAGTATTAGAGGTAAACTGTTTAAGTAAAACAGATTAGTCTACATAACATGCAAGAAATGTTTTGTTTAAATTTGATCATGACAACATTAAATATATATGGTGATGCAAGCTGCTTTATAATAAACCAAGATTATCTTTCATTCGTATGATTCATTCGTTTGTATATATAAAAAAACAGTTGGAATGCAAACATTACAATATCCTAATGGCCTGCCATTTTCAATATCACAGGCTTGCATTCATCCTCGAAATCCAGGGTAGTCTATATATGGCTTCGTATTGGCGGAGTCATATAAACCCTGGATTTCGAGGATGGTTTGCATATGGCAGCAAGGATAAAACCACTGATACCATTTCTGAACTACAATATCAATAGCATATATATATCGTGATGCGTTTAATATAAACGTTTCCATCGGGCAGTTCCGGAACAAAAATGCTCACCTCACCAGTGTCGTTATGCATATACTATAAATAAAAACAATAAACTAATATCTTACTATGTTTGCTAACACGGTGCAGAACTTGAAGAATCGCCTGTAAAATGTGTAGATAGAAGCCTAGGGAACCGATCGAAAAGTGGTTACAATTCTCTCAAGCGTTGTGACCGAGTTTTCGTTACATATATATTCTTATATGAACATATTTCAAACATACTGAATAAGATCAAAATAGTGTGTATAATTATGCACATCGTGACTCGTGACATGCATATTAAAGTCTCAGGCCCGGTATTTTTACGATAAGGTAGATTGTTTCAAACGTTTAAAGATATGTAATATACATCTATACAACTAGATACACCTATCTGTGAAATAAAATACCTGAACAGAGAGATAATTTTCACCTGCTTTTACATTTCAAGTAATGGGTTTGGTTTCACTTTTCCCCGATAACTTGTTGTCATTTTTTTATTTTAAGCAAGCTGTAAAATAATTTTTGCCGAAATATTTGCATTTTGAGGTATAATCTCCGTGCACCGTGCCTGAGAAACTGGTTATATGTGAGGGGTGGAGGGTAGAACGTTAGTAACTAACCGTGTTTCGGAGAGGACGAGTATATGCGTCAGATCTTACATGCCACGCAGTGTCCATGATGTTCACAGTAAGGTGCTTGCCGTCAACCACAGCCACATGAGAGAAGATGGCCTCTGAAATGATAATAATAATAATAATAATAACTGTCCAACATCTTGTGAGCGGGTCTTTTACTACCGTCTTTGTCATGCATGTGGCTTCAGTTCCGAGGTTCATCCCTGGTATGGCGCTGAGCAGGTTCAGCCTGTCTTGAAAAATGGCTCCTTCAAGACGGTCTGGAATATGCCCTTCTACAGCTTGCGGATACTTGAATTCAATAAACCTGATCTTCTTCTCTTTGGTGAATGCAATCTTTTTGTTTATATGATTGAGTTTTATGTCCCTTTGGACAGTAATGTTGGGAAGAAGATGAAGGAAAAATATTCCAAGTATGTTGTCCTTGCTTTTGAAATCTCTCGCCTGCATCCTCAGTACCCAGTTGTCCGACTCCCCATTGTTCTTGTGCCCTTGGTTTGGTTCCTCCTGATCTGAGAAATCAGAATAGGAATGTCCCGGGTTTAAACACCGAGAGTACAGCCTTTCTGACAGTCTGAGTAATGCAGAAGGCAGAAGGGTTGCGTGTAGAGGGGGCAAGGGTTCCTGAGCTGATGATGATCCCTCAGGGAGTGACTGTGTCAGGACCACCAGACCCTCCTCTGCTGCATATCTATCTGTTTTTAATCTGTATATAATGATAATAATAATGATAATAATAACAATAATGTTTAGAACAGAACATTTCCTTGAACATGTTTAGCCTACTCCTTACTTTAGCTTATTTTCCCCTTAATTTTAGCAAAAAAGACTGGAAGCGATAATATTTTCTATAGACATAGAAAGCAATATTTCTTCAGATATGTTTCGCCAACTAAATACGCATTACAAGGATAATTTTAGCAAACTGAGCGACGACTTTAAATACGAGAAAACCACCTAAGTACATAAAGATAAGAATACTGACAGTAGGCTGTAACTCACCCATCTCTGGGTCATAGTCTCCGATATATCTCTTTGTCAGGTAGCGGACAATCAGTGCTGAAATAAAATTGAACAATGTATAGAATATTGATTTATCACGTACGGGTTTTATTTTCTTTCAATAATTGATCACAACATTCACGTGTAGCTCGACAAATGCACTTGAGTAATCCGTTATGTTTATTTTTCAACGGGTTGACGTAGGCTTAGTATTGCTAGGTTAGATTTTCAATCATAACGAAACACACCAGACGTACACTGAGAACAATTCATTTTAAGAACAAATCGATGTAAAATAGAAGAAACACATGCCAGTTGTAGCTAGCTTTCAAAACCATGAAGTTACGCAGGACCGGTCACCTGCCCCTGATAATGGATTTCATGTTTCAGCAACATCACCACCATGAAACATGCGTTGTCTGGCTGAAGTAAAGTAAACCGAAACCCCTGACAGGATTCGAACGTTTTTACCAGCACGACACTGTGCGCGCCGCAACGGAAAGCAAAAAATCCATATTGGTTTCTTGACGTTTATAGGGTCACCGTCCCTTTTGATGCACAAAGTAATCTAGGGGACCTATTCTAGACATCTTGAGAAAAAGGAGAAAGAAAAAGTCCGAAGAAAAGTCTCAAAATTGTCCTTTTTTATAACCGTTAATTACAATGGTTAAAGCTGCGAATAATTAAAACAACCTAGCTGGGTTTACATTTTGTTTTTACTGAAACATAAAGGCTTCATCCTCAAGTGTTGCCCTGAAACCCTGCGAGCTACGTTTCGAACTGGCGAGCCGGTGGTGTTGTCATGATCAGACAGTGCGTTACATACAGTAAAATGCTGAACCACCTTTGACGGGATTCAAACTCGGGACTTTGAGTTTCAAGGACATCTTTATGCTCTACCGGCCGAGTTAGCCCGCAGCCCCTCTATATATCTCAGTTTGGGGCAATGCCCGTGAAACAACTTTGTGAGATTTGCGTAACCTCCAACAAGATATCTTGCTACATCATTATCAAGGAAAGGTGTTCCCGCCAACAAGTTGATATTGTTGCAGTTTGATGACCGTTTGTTTGTACACGTTTGTGTATTTGGATACCGGCGTGTGTTAATCATCACGATAGCGTTTGATGTATAAACCCAAATAAATCATAGCGGGTTGCCGGGGGGTAGCTCATAACAGGTAACGTCACATCAGTACCGCATATCTGGTATTCTTCTGAATGAAGCAGCGATGAGGTAAACTTTCAGTATTAACCTTTGAACTGCTGGTCTCTGAAATATTCCTTTCATGTATTAATGCGTCTTTTACGCGTTCGTCAGTTAATAAAGAGATCAAGTGAGGGCTGCCTCGTGTTTGATTATGATGTAATAAGTACACCCAGGCAAGCTCTCTGTAATATGTGCGAAAGGGTTGCACGGCTCCCGGGCCAGGGTGTGCCACACATGGCATATCTCCTGATTTAGGTGTGAGACAATGTGGCAACGTGTTGCACGTGCATCGTGCGCTTCGTGATGGTTATGAAGTCAACAAATCATTGTTCATTTCAAATATAATTTAGCGATGTTTAAATATTGTAACTGTACTGAAATATTCTCTATCATATATGGTCTTGCTTTAGTTTTTACCATCAATATATACAACCTCCATCAATATATAAAACCTCCCCCTTTGGGACCCAATCTCCTCTTTTTTTCAAGCTTGGACAGGTATGGGTTATGCCATGTATGGTGTCCAAAAAGGGGTCCGAGGCCTAGGAAATAAAACAGGTTAACTAATGGAGAGGGGAAGGGATCCGAAGGAAACTGTATACCCTCTGATAAAATTTCTCTCAGACACCCTGCACTCTTAACGTAACTGGAGTTGAGGCAGACCAGCGACAGAAATGAACACCTGATCACTCGCAATTTGCACTAAAATATCAGCACTAACATAGATTAAGAAGCAAATATAATGTTGAATGAAGGGCCATGTTACAAGTGCACATTATAGTAATAATTCCGTAAATGTCACATAAAAAACATTGCTTTAATACTCTATAGAACTGTGAGGTCTGCAGGCAAGGGTTTGTGACGCTCATACAAGTCTCTCTACTTAGCCCAAGTTCATATACAACATGCGTTTTCGGTTTCTTTCACAGCGTGCCCACCTGTTCGACTGTAAGAAATTAGTAGAACGTCCAGGTGCAAGCTTAAAAGCACTTACAAAGGACATATGAGCACAATTAAGGTACAATTGAGCAGGTGGAGTGACTCCCAGAAGAAGGCAAGGTAAACATGCCATGGTTTATACAAGGGAGCTACTTGTACTCCTCTGACTGTTGTTTTAGACTTTTGTCCAAACCCTGAGTCACTGCACAGAGAATTGAAGTTTATCTTAGTCTGTGATGCTGGCTTGTGCCAAGAAAGGAATCTATTCCTAGAGGAGTATTATAATCGTTTCTGTAACTCTCACTTTACATTTACTAAGAAATTTAAACACGATCTTTTCAAAGTCTTGGCAAACATCTGAAAGCATAGCTTCCTACAATGCTACCTGATAATTACATCACTCTGATTCAAATAGCACAAGAATGTCTAAAATGTTACAAGACTTCTTTGATCTCAATATTGCGTATACACCAGAGGTACTTCATCGGCTAACGAGGCCAATCAGTTGGAAAAAGGTGTTACTAATTCGCTATAAGGCTTTATGTAAATTGAAGCATTTTTCCTAGAAGACACTTTATTTCTTGTCAAGAAACCAAGTGGTTCTATTATGTAAATTTGTTAAAGAAACTTATGATTAAAGATAGATATATTAGCAAATTAAACCAAGTAAATTTGTTAAAGAAGATTAGACTCAAAAGAGATAAATTACCAAACTGTGTAAAGCTTCAAATTTATGTCCGCGTTGGAACTAATAACTAGATTTCAAGGAAAATAATATCGAACATTTATGTGTTTATGAGATTATGTGAGCTATCCCAGGTGAACGATTAGGGTGCCAACATGGAATGTGCTTTTTCTGTTATCGACTTTGATTTCACGACTGGCGTGTTTGAATAATTTACTGTTTCGACCAAAAAGCGACACTGATTGTATGATCGTATTGAAATTTCAAATGGGTAAGAAATCGTCGTTCTGTTTGAAGTTATTTAGCATAGATGGTTCTGTTTCAAGGCAAAGGTACACCAAGCGTCAAAAGGCAAACATGCATTATGGTGAAAGTCTGTAAGTTACATGGAAACAAAGACCTATGTTTGCCCAGTATTGAATTGGTGCACATATGTTCACGCCCGTTTATTTCATGAATTGTTTCAATATTTAGCTAGCTAGCTAGGTTACTTTACCTGCAGAGCTACTACTCGAAACCAGAAGTGATCATTTAGAATGGCTCCAAAACTATAGAATTCCACCTGATAACAATTCTCGTCCGTGCCTTTAAACTTATAATAATGATAAGACAATTTGTATTGCGCAGAACTCCACGCAATAAAGCATGCTCATAGCGCTAACAACACTGGAATATATATAGTAGTATCTAGTAGTCCTCAAAGAGGTATGTCTTTAACTTAGCGCTAGAGCAGTAGTGGAGATTTTTATGTTACACAGAACTGCTCGCCAGACAAGTGTTAAATCGGGACATGAAATGAACTTGATTACTTACAGACCCTCGTCTGGATACAAACAGTGAAACATCAACTTGCCCCCACGTGTGCTTTGCTTGTAGATCAAATTGGCCTCAATGTAATCAAAGTGGCATTTTCTGTTGTGTACACATTCTGGCTGTTGCAAGCAAACACGCAGTTAGTCTGAGATGCAAAATCAGGTGGCTTTATTTGTTTCTAAAACTGTGGTACTCCGTCTCTCTCTGACAGGCTGTAGCTTTTTATCACACGACTTTCCATGTACCTAAGGATTACATTGATGGGATGCTGAAATACAACTCCGAACTTTCCTATATGTCAAAAAAAGTACACAACCCAAAAATATACAACCCCCAGTTAAATAGGGAACGCAAGTCATTTTAAAATCAACCAGACGTTGCTCAATTTAAACTTGGAAGTTTAACTAATTAACCACATAACTAATATTACTTTTCTCCTGAAGTTAAGTTTAATTTTTGGCTTTAAATTAAAGCTGTATAAAGATGTTTGGTTTCGATCCCCAAAAAGGCAATATAAGATACTAGGTGTAGTATATAACCATGGTGTTTCTTATATTCATAGGAGATAGTTTTTGGTAATTCAGTGTCACAAGAATAAATCGGTCTTAGTAGGAGGCAAATATAAAAACAATCGCAAAGAATCTGTCCATTATGTAAATCCGATGTAGAAAATTACTTACATTTCACTTTGTATGTCCATATTACAATGAAATTCGTAAGAAATATATGCCAGAGCGCTACCTTAACACCTCATATTGCATTTATATCTTTGTTAATTGTAATGATGATTCTACTATATTCAGCTTGTCATTGTACATTCATCATGCCACTGACCTAAGAAAGCAGTTGCTACTGAATCTACTACTGAATCTTTGTATATGGACCGGTGGCCTTAAATACTAATAAACTTCTTGTCTTGTCTTGAGATGCCCTGCATCCAAAATCATTCGTAGTACGGAAGGAGAGTACTTGCATGCAGCTAGAATTAAATACAGCCATCACAGACCGTGTAAATCTTTCACTGTAAAGAGTAAAACGCCTATATGTAGCCTGCTGACGTCAGACAGTGATATATATCATGCCTGTAGAAGTCATATCACAACATCTATTCTTGCAGATAGAGGTCATCAACTACTGGGCTTGACGTTTTAATTATGGGAATGCCTTCCATCATTTTTAGTTTGTACTGTCATGAGGTCAGAGCCATGGAAGAGAGAGAGAGAGCTTATAATGCCAAACACTGTAGAGAAAAGATTAGCTCGATTGGGCAAACTGTATTTCCAAGATTGTGCCACGTATGACCTGAGGTACAGATCATCCAACAATTCTGAAACCGTCGACGGCCAGTAAAAACATGTGATGAAAAATAAACTAGAACTCTGATTGTCAGGGAGGGCCCGGAAGTGATCTTTGAAGGACCTTCTGACATCGACCTTGAGGTCCAGGTTACCCCCAAATAATCCCAAGCGAAGTACTATCAAGATACATACTGTGACTAAGTTTGGAGAAAGTTTGACAAATGTATCAAAAGTTATCAGGCGGAAACGGAATGTGGACAGACATCAGAGCACGATGCAGGACACTGGTATGTTGGGCATTGAATGGTTATATATAAGAGCAGGTTATTGTGCATAGCATATGAGGGACGAGCATCTACTCTTGATTAAACAGTAAAGACACAGAGAACTGTTTTATAAGGCTCAGTAGTAGTCGTATACGGACATGCTGATACATCATAGGCATTTTATAGAATATTGATGGAGGTCACATCGAACGTTAACTACTCAATTACACATGTCAGTCACTAACTCACTGACTGACGGAATCCCGAATCAATTCTCTGAAATCCATGCCAGAAAACTCATCTTCAATGATAAGAATCGTGAAGGCGATTGTCATTGGATTTGCTCTAAACGAGATCAGAAGTCTACTGATTATTATGTTTAATCGTCAGGTAAGGTACACGTACTTATTGGTAACCTTAATACAAGTAACCTTACATCCCCGCCACCCCGACCCTACTCCACACCCGCAACCTCAAATCCGAGTCTTGATTATGAATCCCGCCCTGGCAACTTTCGTTCAAACCGGAAACGAAGCCTTGACGCTGTGGTACTGTAGGCGACAACGTATTGATATGGCTGAAAGAATGCAGAACGATACTTTACATTGCTCCCTTACCCTAACCGTCCAAAGAATACGTGCACTTTATGAGCAAATAAGCCCGACCTCTCCAGCTGTCTGATGTGCTGACAGTCTCATCGTAAAATATTCTTATCAACGAGTGTGCTTTTTCATAATATTATGTACTTGAAGTTTCTGCTTGAAAAACGATAAGATTTTCTTTCGCAGACGTCGTTGATATATGTACGGGCATGTTGATAGTTTAATTAAGACTTCAAAAGAAACTAGTTCGCGTTATCGCTGTGTAACCGATAAATATCAATATTCTCATAAATGTATATTATGTGTTTTTTTACAATTTAATTTACTCCAGAATATAAGTGCTGAAGAAACGTGCTCCCATCTTCGACCTGCATGGTAGATCGTAAATATATTGACGCATGTGTCTTCCAGAAGCTTCTGCATTGTCAGCAGGTATAATCACAAGTGTGTTTGAGATAACTTTGATAAAAATGTTATCAAACCAAACAATTTTTCCTATTACCAACATTGCTGAGAGCTCAGTGTTACTTCCTATCACCACACCTAGTCTATGAAAACTTCTCCATCCACAAAACACTGCAGTTTTTATTTATTGTGTTTGTTACTGAAACAGTGTCCTTGTGGAATAAAGGAACCTAGACTTGCTTTAATAAGAAACTAGACTTACGTAAACCGTATAATTGTTTAACGATGTGATTCCACAAAGTAAGTAGTAAGTAACATTGAGCTGGTGATAGGAAGTAACATTAAGCTGGTGATAGGAAGTAACACTGAGCTCTCAGCAATGTTTGTAATAGGAAAAATTGTTTGGTTTGATAAGATTTTTATCAAAGTTCTCTCAAACACACTTGTGATTATACCTGCTGACAATGTTACTCTTCAGATGCTTACACCTTCGAAGTAAAAGGCTTGCATCGCCTTAGTTTTTGACCTTTATTATCATTTATTTCTTTTTATCGTCAGTTTAGGTTAGCTCGCTTGACATTATAGCATCTCCAGTTCGACAACACTGAAGACAACGATCATATCCAAAGACCCTGTTGCCATGGGTATCTACTCTACATTCCAGATCACGAAAAATCATCTGTTTAAAATTATTTTCACTTACTAGTTAAGGGATAGCAAATGTTAAAATGTTTTATGCAACTGCAGCAACAGGTCGAGCTGTAGGTGATATAAAGTAGCTGACTAAACAGCTTTCAGTGAGCGCTTCGTGCATGCCAACTGAACGAAGATGTAGTTAAATGATGCAACATATGGTGCCTCGGCTATTTTCTCCTGCGCGAACCTTGAAGACCACTCTGCCACGGCACATTCTATTTACTTCTGTAGTAGAAATAAATATAGACGCAGCGTTCATTCAATCACTTGTTAAAAGGTTATCCGATGATGGAAATTGGCTATTTACATAGATCGTTCTCTGCTGTCTTTGTTTACATAGGTTTCTACTGATACACATACTGATTTCTGAAAGCAACAACACGCCCGACTTTTAATGAGATATCTACTATGAACAGTTCACTTTGTTATTCCCTAGCTAATCTTCTTACTCCTGACTTGATATCTGTTTCAAAGGTTTCCTTGTCGGAAGCACATATACATATAACCTTCTTGTCTCTTGAGATTCAAATGGCAGAAGTACTATATAGGACTCGCCAATGAACTCGCTGCACCACCAGTCCGACTCGCCAGTAAACTCCCAACACTGTCTGGACCTAATAGTTGTCGGCTTGTGTAAAATATATGAGAGTTGATTGGATGAAATCGAAGTCGTACGTGCTATTTGTCTGGTCTGATGTGACGGTATTCAAGCTACTTATGGTTTGTATTAGCTAGAGTCGGTATCCGTGTCAGTTAGAAGACCCCAATTGATTCGACTGAATATTAAAATTCTATTAACATTTTGTTTACAAAGAACACTTCGCATGTGCAAAACGAACAGAACGCCAGCAATGTTATTTATTAATGCAATATATTCACTCAAAATATGCTAGAGACGACATACCGTCTAAGCTAGACTTCAACCTCTTGTGTCATAAGAACTCTGTCGCATACCACAAGAACCCAAAGAGTCCATTCTTAAAAGATATATGATCTCACGTGCTCGTTTCAATATTTGTGTTCATGATTATATGGTGGAGCGGACTCATTCCACTGAGGTGACTATTTTCCAGCTAGACACTTTAAATGAGGCCATCAGCGTGCACAATGGTCGAGTTGGTGATATTGGCTACGCTTAACATGGAGAATCAATATTACACGATTATTTTCTCGATATGATATGTAAGATGCGTCTCCGAATCTGCAAGGCATAAAACCAGGTCACTACACTGATTCAACAGGGTTACTTGTCTCACTGGTGCAACAGGGTTACCTGCCTCATTCATGCAACAGGGTTACATGATTCACTGATGCAACAAGGTTACTTCCCTCACTGGTGCAACAGGGTTACTTGCCTCATCGATGCAACAGGGTTACTTGCCTCACTGATGCAACAGGGTAATTTGCCTCACTGATGCAACAGAGTTACTCACCTCACTGATGCAAAAGGGTTACTTGCCTCACTGATGCAACAGGGTTACTTGACTCACTGATGCAACAGAGTCACTTGACTCACTGATGCAACAGGTAACTTGCCTCATTGATGGAACAAGGTCACTAGCCTCACTGATGCAACAGGATTACTTGCCTCACTGGTGCAACAGGGTTACTTGCCTCACTGGTGCAGCAGGATTACTTGCCCTACTTGTGCAACAGGGTTACTTGCCTCACTGATTACTTGCCTCACTGGTGCAACAGGGTTACTTGCCTCACTGGTGCAGCAGGATTACTTGCCTTACTTGTGCAACAGGGCTACTTGCCTCACTGGTGCAACAGGGTTACTTGCCTCACTGATGCAACAGGGTTACTTGCCTCACTGGTGCAGCAGGATTACTTGCCTCACTGATGCAACAGGGTTACTTGTCTCACTGGGGCAACAGGGATGCTGCCTAGTAATGGGCACGGAATCTGTGCACATACATGTACATGCACGTATATAGGAGTTATTTTTCTGGATCAATCTTCAGTTCTATAATGTATATATTTGTAGAAATGCATAACGTGCTAGTGAAGCATATGTTGTAGGCATTCGGACATGGTAAGAATAAAAACTATGACACCAATGTACTTAAGCTTGATTTGAAATCAAACTCTACATCTTTAGTTCTGAAGTTTCCATAAGAAAGAAATCATAAAAAGGATGTTTTTTGTCACAATGCTAGAACTACCATACGTTCTCTGATAGCTGGCTGGCAATCGATATTAAACATTTTAGTGCTTAAAGGTTTGTAAATCTGCATGGAATTCACGAAAGACATTGCTACGCGTCAATATAACCAAGCATTTGATGTTCTGTCATAAAACAGATAGTCCCGTGTAGTTCATCTAGAACGTGCACCTTGTCTTGAAGCTATTGTGGATATAGGTGAAACGCATATATAGACACCCTCTACGTATACGTCAAATCAAAACTAGAGAAGAAGCTAAACGTAACTTTAAGAAAGGAAAGCAGTAAATTCCATACAGAGTTATAACTGCATTAATTACGCGTTTACATAAGTGTGCGGGAACCTACGGGCTGGGAAATGAGGTGGGGGCGTTAACCTTCTTGCCGGAACAATAGTACACAATGCCCGAGGAACCGTAAGACTATTTTGAGAGCCCCAGTAAAAGGAACGGGGAAAAACGTTGTCGATCAAGCTGTTGTTCGAAAAATGGGCGTTTGGCTCGAAATTTAATTGTGAAATAGTTCACAACTCGGGGAGAGGAGAGGAGGGTGTCCCCCCCCCACCCAACCCCCACCGTGTCGTACGCATATTCACGTCTAAACTAGCGGAACGATTTCTCGATTAGATATTTTATTTGATCTCATACAAAGCATATGCCTTTTGAACCGTAGTAAGTTCAATCACTCACGTATTCACTACACTGCATATACCTTATATTTCTCATCAGTATACAGTAGGTTGAAAAATGAAAGTAAGACGTAGCCTAATTTTGTCAGATCATAAGAAAGCAAATGTGTGTAGTAACTGCGCATGCAGACATTTTAAAGCGTATTGATGTACACTTTCTAGAATGAATAATGTTGTCCTAAATTCAATTATATACGTTTTACCCATAGAAAATATCAACCGTAGAATATTAGAAACAGTATGTACATGAATGTATACAAAAGTATAAAAATACGCGTATGGTTTTTTTTCAGGCACGTATAGAACTAAACACGACCAAGATAAGGTTTATCACTACTGAATGAGGAAATATTTGTGTTTGGTTAACAGAACAAATGTATATCTCACGTATCGATCTTGGCGTCAAGAGTGTATGAAGTAAGGGTCTCCTCCAAACTGTTCCAAAATCACGACTTCCTGTCACAGACATAACAATGGCGTTTATAGATGTAGTCAAAGTGAGACGTTTGATAAGTATTTGGGAAACGATCTTAGTGACGGTGTCCTTATAACCTTCCAAAATCTCTCTTTGTTAAGGAACGTAGATTCGGCATGGTTTTTGTACTTTACGAAAGATTTCTAGCAATGTTGGAGCAATTCATGGAATGTCATCCTTGTATTTACTGCATCACTTTACAAACCCTTGTGATGACTGAACGAACAATTATTGTCATTTAAAATCTTAATACCACTGAAAGTTAGTATGAATTTGTTCATTTGGAATTTTCTCGAAATTGGGATAAAAGACAATGGCGAAGTAACACTTCTTATCTGACTGTTGTGACTTGACAATTGAGAGTGAAAATGTTTATCCACATGACGTAAAACAATTAGTTGCATCATATACATTTAGCTATTTAACGTGAACGGTAAATAGGTGTTTCTAAAAGAATTAAGTCGTGAGATGTTTCACACCACTTGCGTTTGTATCTCAATTTAACACTCTTTATAATATTAATTAGGTTTATAAGTATATATGAATTGCAATGAATGGGGAGGAGGTGAACGTAATTTGAGCACATGTAAGCCGTATCCGGGGGTATCAAATATATATTGTATTACTGGTACTAGTAATTCAAAATATACCATCCTCTTTCGAATGCATTTCTGCCTCATTACTAACAAATCAGCAGTGCTAGAATCTAACTGGAACTATAATGTGTAAAGGCTTCGTGTGATGCTGTTCTGATTTACCTGTCAACAACCTGAAAGATACGGAGCTGTGTAAAAGATCAAGAGATCAGAGATATCACAAGTTCTCGTAAACGCAAATGATTCTTGAACATAAAATCCGTTTCTGAGAGTATCAACTTTAAAGAAATACAAAAGGAGTTCAAAATGTGATCCGATTTCTCTACGTTTCGCTATTTCTGTGCAGTGCAAAATGTAAAGCGATAGATGATGAAACTCGCACTGACTGACTTGAAGCCTGGCAGCCGAAGTGAACGTTGGGTGATAGGCTACTGTTGGCTTCATGTATATGGAGTTCTTAACAGTGCATATTAAGTTCACTTAGTACCCTAGAAAGCAGGTTGTGATATTCCTTTTATTTACGTATCCTAAAAGAAGATAACCTTATGTTTATAACTTAGATTTTACACACGCCATGTACAGCTAGTTCCCTTAGTACCACAGAAGTATTAGCCTGCTTTTTTCACGAGTTTTATGCGCATATAAATCCTCAAAGCAGCTGGTTATCATTCCAAAAATAAACCTCATATGATCTCGTACATAGTTCACTTAAACTACCGGTCAAAGGAAACTTATCACTTGTAAATTAAGTTTATTCTGAACCAAAGACGCCGGAATAAGTTTGAACGTTATGAGAAAACATTCGCACACATGAAAATCACTTTTTGCAGGAGTCATTGAATTTCGTGCAATCATGAAAAATCGTAGCAACATGATTTGGGGGAACTGTTCAAAATGCTCGTTCATGATTGTTGCATAAATACCGGTTTAGGGAAGAGCAAGGATGCAATATGCAAAAGAACATCAGACAGATGTCGAGACTCACACAGGTAGAATGTGACAGAGCTGTTAGTATGGCCAACATGGGGGCTTCGCAACGGCACATTGCAAGAACTTTCAAATGCAGTCAAGCCGCCATCAGCAACAGGCTAAAAAAAGACCGTCCAAGATCTTGAAGACCAAGGGTCAGAACGCCAGCTGATTACCGCCACATCCGGACAATCAACCTGTGGAACCGATTTGTCACAACGACGTCAACAGCAGCAACAGCACTGGGACAGCCCGTCAGCGGAAAAACAATCCTACGTCGACTTCGCATGAGTGGTATCAGAGCCTACCGTGCCTTCCGTGGAATGGCCTTGACTCCTCTACTCCGTCAATGAACAAGAACTGTATGTCGGTGGCTGCTGCGTGATTGGGAAAGGATGCTGTTCACGGATGAAAGTCCCTTCAATCTGGTCCAAAATGATGACCGAGTGAGTGTTTATCGAAGCAGGGGAGAGCGACTGGCGCCTAACTGCATCCAAGATGAACACTCTTATGGTGGTGGCGGTGTCATGGTATGGGGCGGTATTTTACGGCTTGTCATCATCCATGGAAATTTGGCTGGCCAAAGATACAGGAATGAAGTGTTGCGAGCTGTTGTAGTGCCATCCTTACATCGACAGCAAAGGGGTACCCTTTTGCAGCCGGACAACCTCACTCCGCCAGACTTGTTCGGGATTATCAGAACAACGTTAACGTCAACGTATTGCTTTGGCTCGCACTTTCTCCAGACATGAATCCGTGAGCATCTCTGGGGTCATCTTGGTCGGCAGTGTTTCTCCCAGCAAACAAACAGCAGCTGGAACAGGCTTTATTGGATGAGTGGCGCAGCTAGGTTTCCTGCTGATGTTATCCAGCGACTGACGACATCCATACTGAGATGTGTTTTTGGCGTGTATTGATGCAGGGGGTGGTCACACACGCTACTGAGGACATCTCTTGTCACATGTGTTTGTGTAAATTTTTATTTCTCTTTTCGCTCGGCGTTATGGCAAATGAACTGTCCCTGCGGCACTGAATTGAACAGACATCGGAAAATGATTCTTTTCAGTAAAATTATCATCATATATTCATCATCATCATCATCATCATGAATGAATGAATATTATTATTGTAAACTGTGATATTATTGTTTTAATTCTAAAGCAGCCCAGAGACAAGCTTAAGTTGGTTTTATCTAGACTTGCTAAACTGAGACTGGCATTGGATAAAATTAGTTATTCAGGGTCTGTGAGACAGACTAC
>JAUELE010231762.1:0-12024 GCA_031471655.1 Diodora aspera | reverse complement strand
TCCCTATATCTACACCCGCCTTTTAAAGCTTGGTAGGTGCATGGCACTGAGTTAGTTCAATTATTAACTAGATATGAAAACATAACATTCAAAGGCGACACTTCAAAGGCGGGATGTGATATTTTCATATAAAAAACATCTACTTACTGACCTGTAGTCAGCCAACTTCAAAGGCAACGAAGCGATAAGGGGATGTTGTCACTATAATTTCGCATTAAAACATCAGTCAATAAAAACAACAAAGATTATCCAGTTGGTAAAACTGCTTTATTAATTGTAAACACAACGCTACTACCACTCACTTCTGTTGTCACCGTTTTGGTTATTGCCTCTTTGCGACCCTTTGTCACCGTTTTGACCAAGTTTTGTAACCGTTCTGACCAATTCGTGTCACCGTTTTTACCAGGCGTGTCAGCGTTTCGTCCAGATTTTTGGTGTTTCCGTTTTGGTGTGGCGCCGTTATGTCAAAACTCGTAAACACTGTACATGTGTGTCACATGACATGCAGTTTGAAGACAAATACAATGGATCATTAATTTAAAGCAGACAGAGAGGTCAGATTCTAATTGGTTTAAATTTGTTAATTACTTGATTGCTTTCCTTTGTGACAAGCCATAGGAAGCGGGATCTTTGATCAGTGTCAGTCGCAGTGACTTCACATAGGTCTCCGCTGTTTCCCTAAAACGTTGTTTTCTTTACACTTTAATTATGTTAAACTGGTCAGCAAGTCACGATAATCTTTGTGTGAACAGTAACACTCAGTAAGACTGAATGCTGTGGCAACAGCTTAAGGCCAAGACATCACAAACCTCTACAAAACACAATGAGAAGTTGGTTTTGGGATTTCATATGAATTTTAATCATGTATACATTTTCCGATTCATCACGAGGAGGAAGGCTCTTCACTTGTCAGCGGTTCAAACTGGTATGGATGTGTGTCATATCCAAAGTCCACGTGTGTACACTCCATAATCTTTTCGTATTTCATGTCTTTTCCGCACTGAACTCTCTAGAGTAACTAACGTCTTCAATGCTGATACTGGAAGCAGGGTGCCTGTGACGTGACATCACGTGACCTGCTCACTGCTAATTAACTGTCGGATATTTCCGTCGCTACTCGGGACGCTTGATTGTTTCAAGCTTTTTAGTGCTTAAATAATCGTTTTTTTTCCACAAGATTTTGCGTGATGCCTTAACAATACTAGTATTAATATTTAATGTACGTCAAGTGTAATTGATATTCCCCTTTAACGGACTCTATCATTTAGGGCAAATCAACAGATACTGTGTCTTTGTATCAGTCGCCCATTTTCAGTGAATTAATCTGATAGGAGACCGATGAGCAAGTCTGCAATAGAAGTGCATTTGCTATCATCAAAGAGAAACATCTTTCTGGAAAAGTCCATTGGGAGAGGGTAGCTATCGATTTACATCATCGCGTGCAGGAATAATTCGACGGAAGTGAAGGTTCCTTTGAAGGCCAATACTTATTCATTCTTTGTTGACGCCTACTTTCTAACGTGTCAAACTCGTGCGAGCGCGCACACACGTGTAATTTGCAAGCCTGTCTACCGCAAAGTAATTATACATGCAATATACGGATTACTTTTACAAATTAAAAATTTGGTTGAAAGTTATGTTGTAATATACGGAAGCGGTTCAAATACTCAATTACCTCTTTATAATATACATGTATATCAGGACCATCTGAGAGGTATATCTGTAAACATTCTCCGTATAGCTGTATGTGTTTGTTGTAGATAAACCGTGTGCTTCTGTACACTGCAGTTTCTGTACCCTCCAGAGCCACGAGAAGGGTTGGTCTCGTGTCACGCCCTACCTTGCACTGAGACGCTGGCAATGTCAGTGGTGTCACCTTGGGCAAGTGGGTCTACTGGTAAATTGCCTCAGTCCACTCAGCTAAAACTGGGTACTGGTCCTCCATCAGGAGTGTTGTTAACCTTCTAACACCTAGAAAATGGTTGGGTTACACCAGGGCAACAATGCTGGGCGCTTTGAGCAAGCTATACAAACCTGGGTTTAGCGCTAAAAGGACCTAACATTATTATTATTATTATTATTATTATTATTATCTCACTTTGTATAGAGCTTCATCGAACGAGAAGACAGGAAGGACATCAGAGAGATATTCATGTCATATATTAAATTTCGATCTGGCGTCAGTTATTGGAAATTTGGTTGGCAGACAGATTGGTTTTCAACCAAGAATGCAAGCAAAGAATTAACAGCATAGATTGTTAAACACCATCTTGTAATAGGCAGTTAACTACTTGTCAAGGAAACCTGGAAAGTTTTTCCTCGTTGACATCCATAGCTTCTGCTGTCGATGAATACGAAGCAAACACAATGAAGGACCATACAAACGATTCAATTAAAAAGCATTTCAATTAGCATCGGAATATTAGCAAATTATAAGAGAAAACGTTCGGATGACACCACGATAACTAAGTTATTAGAATGCTAATACCAATATGTGGGTGTGAACAAAATATTAAGGAGTGTTTAAAACACATCGAGTTTTCACAACATTTATGTATCATCGGCAGCACTTTAAGCATAATGTCGGAAAAACTTTAAGCATAAGATAAGATAAGATAATATAATACTTTATTATCCCGAAGGAAAATATTGTGCACCGTACAGCAATAGGAAAGCAAATGATCAGTAACACAATATTGACATGCAGCAATAAATTAAGACGATAAGACATGATGTTAAGACAATGACAAATAAAAGATAAGAGATGAGAGCACTGGAGAAAAAAATATCAGAATTCCTATAGTTTAAAACGCGAATAATATTTTTGAAATTTTGTTATGAAATTTTTACTAATGCTGGTTGGTAAATTATGTCGATATCACTTTAAGTGTATTGCCATCATCACTTAAAGCACAATGTCATCACCACTTTAAGTATATTGTCGACAGTACTTTAAGCACATATTGCCATCGCCACATTAAGCGTATTGCCATAAGCACTTGTGTGTCCTTACCGGATTAGACTAAACTCGTCAACACACCGAACCCGTGGCCACAAATTGACCCGGAAAACGGAAAACAGCAACCAATCGCTAGAAAATGTTTCACAAGTAAATTTCTAAACGTATATGTCCTATCTGTAGTACATGCATTTACAAAGAATCATTACGTGTGCACATAGCGGGCGTACTTCCAGCAAATCGCACGACATATCATTCCTCAAAACAACAAAAAATACGATAATAATAATTATTCAAACGAATACCGAATGTGCACCTACTTCACAAACAAAAATAGATAACAAGTAGTTACATTATAGCGTAATGTATTCCTAGACTTAAATCTAGCAAGTTCGGTTTAGTGACTCGTTCTATGTACAAATTGTGGACAGCAATTTAAGTACGTCATGGATAGCGACAGACCACTGACTATAGTCTAAAATACTGTTGTCAGTTGACTGTCCGTACTTCGAGTTGAATTACTCTCTGGCTATGTATCCTCCTTTGCCCAGCATCACATCTTTATTTGGATCAAAGGTGACAAAAATATATTAACATCCATAGTACTTATCAGTGTATGACAATGACATAGAAACTAGCGACCCGAATATCTTACAACGAACACTTAGAATTATGTAATCATGTGTACCGCAAACCGCCCGTTAACCAGCTAGTAAATTTTACACAATTTGAATTCATAGCAATGTTTTTTGAAAATATACAACTTGAAAAGAAGTTAAAGGTCAAAGCTGATATAAGTATAAGTTTGCTTATGAGTTTGCTGTTTGACAATTTGCCGAAATTAGCCATATGTGCGTATTTTGAGAAAGAGTTTGTTTATGCCATATTGTTACCAGTAAAAATTTGACAATTACCTTAACGGTCAATTGAAAATTTAATGCTGAAGTTCACTGAACTTTGCTTCATGTGAAATGTTCCTCAAAATCTGAAATTCATGATGTATTGGCAATATATGCAGCATTTGCACGTGTTGTCCATTGTTATCACTTTAAACATGCATACATTAGCATGTGACATTTGTAGTAATATGTTATCCTGTGGAGTTTGGATGTACTGTTAGTGTTATCACCATGGTTGACACTAAACTTCTTTTGAGTAGTGTAAAACACAATTTCGACACAGATACTCGTGATAGTGTAAAGGTTGATGTATTTGACACTGGTGGTATTCTGTATGGCAGCGGACCAATAACAGTCAGTAAATTGAAAACATTTGAACTTAAATCAAAGCTGTATCAAGTATATTGAAACAAAATCTCGACACAGATACCAGTGATAGTGCAAAGGATGCAGGTTGCCCGCCGGCCACTTGGGCATACACAGTGTTGAAAAACATTCATTCTGACCTCCCATATGCTGGACACGTACAGCTCATGTTGATCTCAAATTGCAAAGCAGACGTCGACCATGTACATATGTCTCCAAAATCTGTTTAAGCAGGATACAGAGGTATCAGAAAAAGAGCGAAGGAGATTCAAATGCAGTTTGTACGTGTTTTTTTTTGTAGCAGAGCTTACCAGGGCGGGAGAATTGAATTGTCATCAGGATGGTGATCCTCTTTTTGTTGCAAATCTCGGTCAACTCTTTCAAAAAGCAATCCAGTAATCAACTTATTGTTGGAAGAAGAAAATGTTAACTCGTTTATAGCCTCTGAAAGTAACATATGTACAGTTAACTCAATAAGACAGATCCGTTTGATGGAAAACAAATGTGCATCACAGGCATTGGTTTAACTGATTTTTGTTGGGCCAGGCAATTATGTAATTATGAGGCGCAGAGTCGCCAATCATTGTCACTATGTTTCTTGATCAAGAACTTTTAAACTTTTAAGTTGATATTAAAACAAAATTAATTGGCAGCAAGTGACGTGAAATGAACATTGGGAATTTAAACGATCTTCAATTAAATTTGTTTACCCCGTAACCGCTCTTTGGAAATTGATTTGTCTTAGATTGTTTAAGTGTTACAATTAAATATTTACGGGTTTTTTTTTAACTTTCAATTCCATGTCCTGTAAATTTCTTTTCTGTCCAAACAATATTATATTTTAACACGACAAAATAATTTGAAATGCTAAGTACAGCATTATTTAATTTAAAAGTCCATCTAGCTTTCCGGCCAGGCATATACTTGATAGCCTGCCATCAGTGGAGAATCTTCTCTCAAGATGGTCGAAGCCGCCATTACAAGTGATGATCTTGTATCATCAATACATTTCGTCTCTCCTCTTGCAACAAACTGACGCGAGACATTTTGATTTGAATGGGATGGGGCCCAGTTTTATCTTTCAACGTCTCCCATTAATTGTAAGGCTGTTTTGTCTATCAGGAAATGATCTGAGCTCTCTTGTCTCGCAACAAGTTCGGCCTCAAATCGGATCGTGATTCTGAAACCCTGCATATTCTCAACTGACTCGCACAAGAGTTGAGTTGAAATGATGTTTTACGTTGCAAGGGCAATATTTCAACCATTATGCAACGTGATGTGCACAGTGCACATCGAGCGAAAAGAGAGTTCATAAAAGGGATCGACAGAAAGGAAAGTGAAAGAAAAAGATCCCCATTTTAGTCGCCTTTTACGACAAACATTGAGTTACTGAGGCCCTATATTCTATCTAAGTGACACCACGCCACTCCTCGGAAGCCCCAAGGGGTGACTCGCACAAGAACTTGTTTTCTCTGTGTGTGACGAGTGTGAACTGTCAGATATATTTAGTCCAGTAAAACGAGTACCTCGTGATCACGAGGAAACTGATCTGATTTTCCTTTCGAAATGATAGTCGTTGGTGATAAAGACCTCATTGAAGTACTTATTGTCATCATATTAGTCGACTGTCTGCCAAGACGATACGAAATTTAAAGGAACATGATCAGAGATGCAGGAATGCCAGTATATGTGCAGAGCTTGCCTTTTTGTTCGTCTAGTAATATAATACCGTGCTGTATTTTTCCGATGTGTTTACGCAAAGATTTCACACTCATTGAGGTGATAAAGAAAAGGGATTTCCTTCTTCGTCTAATGCTCAAACTAGATTGTGCATTGCATTTGGAGGAATGTAAGCAAATATGGAACTGGCTAAAACGGTGATACGCCATAACGATGACATGTTATAGGACTAAACAGTCACAATTAGATGCAACGGAGATAGATATTTGGTCGAAACGGTGACACATTTTGGACACAACGGTGACAACAAAAGATATATATATCCATCGATCATTACACTGAATAATTGTCCGTAGATTTTCGCCAAGTTTGACGTGTCACCGTTTTAGCTAATACCCATAAAACGATGACGTCACCAAATTGGGGAAGTTATATATCTAATTCTGGATTTTGAGTGACCTTTTTGACGAATAAAATGTAGTTAACCGTCCATTATTTTCTTTAGGATTTTGCCGTTATTTAATTGACGTATCGATGTTTTAGTCAGACCGACTTGAACGGTTTTTAGTTGTTGTTCGGTATTGGAGATGCAACTATGATCATGCAAATATATGTCCCTTTGAGGATTCCAACACTGGGCCTCATAGTTTGTTAGCAGATGCTATCACACTGATCCCAAAAGGTTCAAAATAGAAATGATGACTGAATTATGCTGTACAGGTTTCATATGGAGACCAACTAATTAACATTTCTTAGGTTGAGTGGAGAATTGGACCATGTGGACACTAGGTACTGAATCAATAGTCTACCAGAGGTGCAATCACATACCATACCAGGCAACCTGTCCAGGTGCTTCTTTTAATCAATTTCGATATTAATATATCTGAATAATCATTGCTAAAGACACAAAAAACATTGCATTTAAAGTGGCTTTCAGCAATCTTTCAGTCAGTGACATCTGAACATTTCGGTAACAGGATTCAATCTCAGGGCTAACAGGGAGGCACTTGGGGCGAGATTTGAACCCACAACCACCATGTTAGGCATATTACTGTGTCAACACGCTAACAAGTGCACTTTCTGCAAAAACAAACACACACACCACACACATCCTGTCCTTAACAACTGTAAGACCACAGCAACTATGACTGCTATTTGGTTTTCGAGTTTTCAAAATTAATTGCTGACATCACCAATATTTTAGTCCTTGGATGGAAGAAGTGCAAGCTGATTTATGACATGCTGTATTCAAAACCTTGGCTGACTAACTGTACATGTATGTAAACATTTCAAGTGACTAACACCACCTGGAAACAGATTAACACTAAATGTGGGGATTAACAAACATTCTTATCTTTAGAAAATTCTGCATCGATCATCACACACATACATAAATGGCAGATGTTAATATTATTCATTTCCCATTCAGAGCGATCATCAAAAAAACTACACAACAATATATCAGTAATATAGCACTTTTATCTCCAACATGCTGGTAATATGAAAATTATAGCTCTGGTTACAGTTGAGCAAAGATTGCTTAACCTATTGTCTGAGCTACAAGAGGTTTCAGACATTCATTTGCCTGATGAAACCTTAAACATGATCAACATATATCTGCAAACACATATCCCAGTTTAAGTGGATTACATCCTGCACGCACTTGTGACGGCAACACATCCCAATCAGCAGACTTCAAAATCCAAACAATTTGCCATAGGTTAAAGTTATACTTGTCATAGAAATGTGTATAACTTGCAAAACTTCTTATCTTCCTTGTTATGTATGTGCTCATGTACTGGTCTATAACTCAGTATTGGTTTACGTCATGAAGACCATAAAGATTATTCATCTACTCATTTCTCATATATAGTAAGTGTGGAAACTTCTCTTGATAATGACGAGCCAAGACATAAACACATTAGCAAAATAGTTTTCAAGAGCATGGGATTTTCTAAAATCACAAAGTATTTGCACCGTTTTGTAACAGCAGTTGGACAAATTCGGCAACCAGCGAAAGACTTGAGAAACATCTTTCATTCACCCGATACAAAGAAGGCCAATGCCATCAACTTGTTTTCAGGATGTTCATCGCTTGGCAGGTTTTGTTGAAACCAACACTTGCACCGGTTTACAAAGATCAACAAGGTCCTGCCCTTTGACAAAATGTTTCCCTTGAAGTTCAGGTTCTAGCACCAGGTTTAACTCCACACAGCATGACTCAGACCACAAAGCATGGGAAATGATCACCTCAGTCTGCAGCTTGTGTTTGTAGGGACCCAATTTCTTCCATGCTGAAGGACTTGGAGTGATCAGCTGAACCTGTTGATCTGGATACCGCACTTGTATTTTGAGTTTGTATATATCAGGAAGATTATTAACTGTAGCATTAAGAGACACTGCTGCTGTCAAACCTGCAGCAAACTTGATGGGATTATCCGAAACATTGGAAGTTGGTTCATGGATTACAACACTGACTTTTCTAACATGTTGGCTTGTGGCAAAAGTCACCGGCCTAATCAGTGGTATGGCACATTGAACTAAGCGCCGAACTGAGTTAAGCTGAGTGGGATCCAACGTGTCCAGAGTTGACAACACTTGCTTTGTGAAACTGTCTCCAGCAAGTCCACTTACTTCTAAAAACGAATTGATGTGTTTCAGGTACTGCTTGTAAGCTTCTGTAGCCCGAAACTGTTCAACAAGTGATGCCTTGCTGAGGGTCACCTTGAGCTGAAGTGTTATCGCTTTTAATTCAGTTTGTTTAATCAGTCCAATGTCTGTATTACTCAGGCCAAGGAACAAGGTCTGGAGCCGAGTGGTGAGCTCAAGGACCTTATCAATGGGAGCCAGTATGTTATCAGAAGCTGTAAGACTTCCCACACAAGACTGTATCTGGGACATGATCTGAGTAATGATATACTGGCTTTTCAAGAAGGCACAGATGCACTCAGCTGATGCAGACATGCAGGTATCCAAATCTTTCAGTCTTTCCAGATCCCTCACGGTTGTCTGTAACAGTTGAGAAGCTGTATCATTGTCCATTCCTGCCAAACTGTTCAGTTTCCTGAGGCACTCTGTCCTGAAAGCCCAAGTGCCAATGTTGGTGTCCACGGTCTCAACATCAATATCCTTTTTGTGAAGTCTCTCAATACCTTCCAGGACTGGAACAAGCTCAGGCTGGCTATCACGGAGATAACTATAATGTCTCAGTGTATGATCCTGCAGCATGGGGATCAGGGTTGGACAATCGCCAACTGCATTGAATATGAATATCAAGATACTGATGTAGGCTGGATCATCCATGTCTGGTACAGGGGTGTTGAAATATGGATGAATACATAGTAGAACTCTTGAGAGAGTTAAACACAGTTCCGGGTGATTTTTACCAAGGAACTTGCAACACTTCCAAACTGAATTTCTGTCTTGAGGGTACCTTCGCAGGTTGTCCAAAAGGGCCATAACAGTGTCATTCAGACATTCCTTGTTTGACATTTTCATGTCGCACAACATATCACGTAATTCTAATCGTGTAGTGGTAGAATAGTCCTGAAGGACCCCTAGAATGATTTCCAGCTGATCCTGACGAAGTACAATGTGGTGAGCAATCTTCCGGAGACTGTTGATAGCATTCAAACGTACACTCTCAATTTCATCATTGAACATGTCAATAATGCTGTCTTGAGATAAATTGGCAAATATTCTTGACTGTGCAGCTAGTTCGCAGAGTGAGTCCAGTGATGCATTACGAACTTCATAAAACTCATCTTCTAGCCCATGGACAAATGCACCACAAGCACCAATATTCATCAGACTAACATCTTCAGCATCAACTTGTTCCTTAGGTTTATCATCAGCCCATTTTTGTCCTGTTGACCATTCACCTGATTGAAAATGCTCTTTTGCTCGTTCATGTGCACTACGTTTTCTTCTCATGTTGGACATCAATTTTTTATCAAGTGTTTGTTCGAGGAAGCGTGGACTCACTTGATGCAAAGAGCCAAGTATGGACGCGGCTTCAACGCGTACTTTCACTGAGATATCGTTGATCATATTGCAGATTTTTGCAAAGCCATCATCCACTAGACGAAGTTCTTCGTCAGATTCTTCACTGACCTGAATCAGACTTTCTGGATACAAGTGACACAGCACCCACATCACTTTTATTGCTGCACGTCGTACATCCTCATAATCATCTGTAAATGCTCTACAAGCATGTTGGTGCATACCCATTTCTAATTGTAAACCACGCTCATGAAAATTTAGCATTGCCCCAAAAGCACTGGTCCTCACACGGGGATCTTGGTCTTCAGTAAATTTGGCCAATGATCTCTGCACATCAATCTGATTCTCTCCTTCCAACTTCAAATCTGATGACCACAAAATACCTATCAAGTCCAGACAACTGCTTCTAACTATATGGGCAGAATCTACAAGGTGCTGTCTTACTTTCTGTAATATCTGAGTTTTGTATGCTGCACTTGAACTTGGTAAAAGTCTTCCAACTGATGTTAGTGCTTGTACAGTTTCACAGATCACCTTGTGTGATTTGTCTGTTGATAACGTTGAAATTAGATGGTCAAGCGCAATATCTTGACTAAATCCTGGTAATCTGCACATGTGTCCAAGAAGCTGGACAATCTTACATCTGACAATCGCTTCTTTCTCTCTGTGAAAATGTTCAATCAGCTCTCCAGCCACAGCATCAACTGCTTCTGCCGAAACACTCGGAAGTTTCGACTTCAGATCCAGCAACACATTGAGAGCATCACTTGGAGAAATGGCAGAATGAAGCTCGGCATGAAGTTCTGAAACCGGAGTTCTATACTGCAAGCGAAGCTTTTTGACAACCTTCGGTTCTTCTTGGATAACCTGACTATATTGTGCAAGTGCACGTTTCTTCAACAACGCCGCCATTTTGCGAGTTATCTCCCTTCCGAAAAAGATGGCGCTTGGTCCTTATGAAATATCTCGGCTATTTCCGTAAAGCCTCGTCATTGACAAGAAAGTTAGGTAAATATAATCACTCGAGTAATGCTGATTTTATTGTTGTTGACACCGGCGGAAGAAAGTCAGACCACGTGAAAAAGATATTCTCGAAAATTCTAGTGAAGATATTGTATAAAAGCTGAGAAGAAAGAATCTGATCAATTATGACTGAACTACAATGTTACAATAAAGGATGTGGAGCAAAATTCAATCCGGAAAAGAACGAAGAAGGTTAGTTACTTAGATCTTTCAGTGTTTCCGGTTACCGAAAATTCTCGGTCCAGAAGACCAGACCGAAAACAAAATATCTGTGGACTGGCAAAATTGAAGCCGGTCGGTCCCAGGGACCGGCTTATTCAATACTGACAATTAAATCACATATTTATACTGCACACCGTTACCTGGTTACATTAGTTTAAACGTCATAAACGAACAAATAGCCTAAATTGGCTAAACAATAATGCACGCTCAGATGCATGCAGAGGAGTCGTTTGCTGTTCTGTTTTTAGCAACCAATACCTAGATGCATCAATGTTGTTTAGAAGCGCTTTGTTAAAATAGAATGCGAAAAGCTGAGCAATCTTTTTTAAACATTTTAAAGGAGAGCCCGGGACCGAAAAGACAGGAAAGAAAACGAAAATGATTACTCAAATGTGATATATGCATGTATATATATCAAACCATACCCGGTTTCTGAAAAAACCCTATTTTCGAACACCTATTGTTATCTTGATTTCTTGCGTTGTTATGCGAGGCGTGATGTGATCAAAGCAGCCGACACACTCGTCAACACCTTTGCCATCACTGGAGCAAAATGCTACATGTAAAACCTCCGAATATGCAAGGATATATAAGCTTATGTGGTAACTCAGTGGACCAAAGTATGAACAGTTCTTATTTGCTGTCTGGAAATTTGACAGGAAGTAGGCCTACGAGTGCCCAGTTTCAAATACATACTTTATTTTATTTTTAAAAAAATTTTTTTTTAAATTTTTTTGGCGGACCTAACCGTGTTCCATTTTTTTCAATTGCATAGACGGTACAAACACATAGATGTGATGGATGATGATAATGATTATGTTGCCATGGTTATCCTTTTTCGGAGTGGGACTACGTGACTGGTACATGCTCCCG
>JAUELE010231751.1:0-12024 GCA_031471655.1 Diodora aspera | reverse complement strand
CAGATATGAAAGGTAACTAATCATCTATGATAACTCTTCCAATGTCAGGTTTACATTCGCCGAAGATTCTTTGTTACGATAAGAGCGAATGGTACGTATTTTAGGTTTTTGACAGATTATCCAGACGCAACTTTGATTATGTCCCTTTAAATGAATAATAGGAAGGATAGGTGTAAGTAGGATTAAGTATGCAAACCTTAGGATTCAATGTCTTCCATACATTATACGCATATGAAGAGTGTAAGCTTCAGCCATTATGGAGATGTTGTTGATTTAATGGAAATGGACATCCTGTCGTGGTCTCACTTGCTGTATATTTGTGCAGATCAGACAGTCAGACTTGAGTACAAGGCGTACATCTCTATGTATATTTATAATGTCTTCCGTGCATAACTAACATGCACCGTCAGGACGTAGGTAAACACAGTCGAAACAATTTTAATATTCATATCGTTGTATCCGATCGCTCTGCTCATGCGTGTTTGGGTAGATGAAAACGAGGCTCGATTGCTAAGTACATTTCAGTGTTTAATGACACGTATGAAGTGCTTTTGGCGGTGACTGAGCGGCTTATCTCAGAAGTCCGCGGATTGAGCAAGTAACGTGATATATTATGATGCACCAGATGGCAAATGTTTGAAATAGACATGTCTGCCAATGAAACTGATATTTGATTAACTGCCACTGGAGTGCAATATACATGTGTTTTTGTTCGGGATTTGGTCTCAGAATTTATATCAGTTTTTAAATTTGCTCTTGATGTGGGGTTTGTAGTCACATGCGTGTGGACACTGAAAGATAGGAATGAACTACTGATATCCTCTCTGGAATGTAAACAAGGATAGGACAGTGTCTAGTTATGAATATAGACGTTTCAGCAAACGTGACCAACTGATACGGGCGGTTCGATGATGATTCAATCATATTTATGGATATGACATCTTCCAAACAAATGTGAGCAATTTGACACATTGATTTTAGCACTTGACCAGATGTGACCTTATCTGAAAGGACACTGATAAATTGACTGTTTTCTATTTGCAAGTTGACTTGAAGCATTTGAAATTAACATTTGTCAATTGAAAAGCGTAAGATCTCCAAAAAGGAATAAAATGGACTAATTTGTAACCCAGGCACGCAAGGGGAAAACAATAAAAGCAAATTTTCTTTGGAGTTAGAGCGTCTAAAGACGGAAGGTGACATCAACAAGTGTTCGACGAAATGGACATGGATTACCATCCAGAAATAGACAACCTCTTTAGCTTCCAGTTGACAGGATAAGTGAAACTTGAAGAGGTTTGTGCGCGCCTTGCAGAAGTTGAACGTCATTTCGGGCTTTGCTTGTAAGTTCTTCAGGACACAGACAGTCTTCATCATGGATTTTTGAAACCTGACACCGTGTGCAGCCCGGAAAGTTTTATACTAACTTTTGGCACACGGACATTGACATCAATATTTTTGGTAGTTGTTTGTTAACATATGTACATCGACAAGGATTCTTGAGAATCATAGCTTCGAGCATTATAAAAGATTCCATTTAGAGATTCAAGGATGGGAAAGTGTGATGACCGATAATGCTGTACAAGCAGACAGTACCGGAAGTATCTGTTTCGCGTTCCCGAATGTTACTGTTTCACGTGCGAACAACAAAGATGGTTTCTATGGATATGTTTGTGTAGCAGTTTGTTTCGTCTTACCTGACAGCATATACGAAACTGGGGGAAATATTTCATGTTCACAAAGATTTCTATATTTTCAAGGATAGGAATTTCAATACAATGGGTATTTAACTGTTTTTGAAATTCCAAACTTTCTGAATAAATGTTTATGCCTTTTAGATGGAAATATCGCCATATGTGATGATATACGGGCATATTTACTTCAGATAAGAATTTCATTTTTATAAACAGAACAGTTGGAAGACGAGGGATTTGCCTACAGATAACTAAACATTTAACGAAGTATAGACTGCTGGCACGCAGCGGCACACAAGTGGATGTGTTTGAACACACGATAACAACTTAACTCAGGACGTAGATTCCTACTGTTCACGGAATTAACCGAGGGTTGGTAGGTTGGTACAAAGTGTGTTTAGTTTCCAGAATTACAACTGAAAAGCTGGTGAGATGTAGATTTCACAACGTCTTCTCGGTGATGATTGATACTTTCTTGGAGAATTTGTCACGCTTTTCTCGTGCGTTGGGTGAGAGATTGTGGATTTATCACGTTTTTTACGCAGTTGGTTGAGGAACTGTAAATTTATCACGTTTTTTACGTGCGATGTGAAAAATACTGTTTGATTCGATAGCAAAAAAGGGAATTGAAACAGAGAACTGACAAGACTTTTTTGACAGTTTTTATGTGCATTGGAGAAACAGTGATTCCGGAAAAGGAAAATACAAATGATCAATGTGAATTTTACGTGGAACAAATCACTTTTATTGAAGCAAGATTTGACTCTTAACAGGAACATACTATTTTATACATTTATGTTTTTATATGAACCAAATTAATTTATCTGCATTATTTTCAATCGTTCAAAGCAGAGATATTGTTTAGGATAGGATATCGCGATAACAAGGAACGTAAAAATAGTATAAATTGGCATACATAAAACATGTTTTACATGGTGCTGTTTATTAGTCAGAATATTAATAATTATTCCAAATTTAAAGAAGCTTGATACGAAAATTTCATTCGATGAGAAATATTTTTTAAATCTGACTGATTCTAATTTTCCTTGTCAAATAAGTTCAAGAACACTTCTTTCAAAATATCAACAAACTTTACGGGAAATTGTATGAACCATTTAAGTGAAGATAGTTTATTACTTTCTGAATAGTATTTAACAAGCAACAAAATCAACGTGCAATAGACAGTTTTATTATGATTATTCAAAATTTATTTTGTTGTATAGACACGCTGCGTTTACTGCTTAATTAGACAGAAATTGACGAAACGGCCATTGCGTGTTACGTGTTTCGGCTTTTCTGGATATCGATTACGTGTCAGTTGCCTGTCAATCACGGGGTCATTGATTATAGTGCAGGAAATGACTCCGTCTCTCTTGATATAATTGAACATGACGTTGAGATAATTGTAGTTATTGTTCGGTTCCATAACACATAACAATCGCGAGCGTTCGGGAATTTACATAAGCCAGACAGGTCTCGGTGGACATAACACGGACATAACCTCTGCCTCGAAAAGACATCATCTGTAGTGGATATCTCCCATAGTGCAACGCGTTGTGTTTCCTGGCAATTGCCTGGTAAATAGGCGTATTGACTGTTTAGACAAAACTGACGATGCAATGGACAACAAATGACAGTTGACTGTTTCTACATGTTAGACTCTATTTGCAGTCATGAATAACTTGAACAACTACGAACGCTGCACACGCATGCGCAAAACAATGTAGAAAGTATGTACACTTTGAAAACGACATGTCTTATACATCGTTTAAAGAAAGGTGTGATCTAATGTGAATTGTGTAACTATCATGCAAGATAGTTCTGCGTACTGGTGTTTCACAAATAACCTCATTATTCTATGGAAGTATTGATGGCCAAGTCAGGGTGATAAATGCTTCGTATTCATTTGGAACCTCAACTCCGAATGTAAATCACCAACGTGAGAACACGGACAACAATGGAATTATCACGTGATATGGACAGGTAAACAAGACCGGAACTTCAACCGGATATTGGGGAGAATGACTTATGGAATAATTTGACAACTGGATAAATCATGTAAGTACGTGTTTCTCGTACACAGGACGGATGCAGTTCAGTAGAGAAAACCTGAACCAAATATGGATTGACAAAAAACCTTGAAGTCGGGCCAAACCGACACTATTGATGCGTTGGATGTTTGCTGAAGCCAAAAAGAAAAGTTCTTCCGAAATAAAATCGGAAAAAGATTTGGCGGGCTTGGAAGCAGCTCATTGTAAATTGCACGTACTCGTAAATTAAAGAATTTACGATATCTAAGATGACCAAATCTGATTTGGCATCGTTTGTTGAGTGCAGCGACTGTGGACGAGTCTTCCCGTCATTGGACGTGTTTAACAAGCATACTTGTGCCAAGATTGTTCTCAAACGTGAGTAAACCGCTTCCCACTTATGATTTATTAAATGAATTTCTTTTGTTGAAGCGTAAATCATATGATACATCTGATGTCACGTGACCTTGACCAGAAATCATTTGCATGAGAGAAACTTTAACTTCTTTGGATTAGCAACTTCTTTATTTGTAACAAGGATCGACGTTTCGGTGATGATTCTTACCTGATGACGGTGTGAGAATCAGCACCATAACGTCAATCCTTGTTACCAAGAAGTTGCTGATTCATAAACGTTTCTCATGTATCTGTACCCACAACTTCTAAAATGTCTATCAAGAGAGACAGAAGTCATTTGACCAATATTCGTTTGAAACATATTCTGTGCCCAACCCCCGGAAATTGTGCTGATATTGTTTTTCGCATTAATCATCCTGAACGTGAACCCCTTCTGTGTAGATCTGCACTTAAAAAAACCCCCAAACAAATGTCACAAATTCCTCGATCCACCCAGATACTCAGCTTTCTCAGAGACTTGTTGGCAGTTTTATTGACCCGCAATGATAAAGTTTAATTAAACATTGTTTTCTGTCTGCGCCAACACAAATGAAGCAACCAGATCCTAAATATCACATCGTGTGGGGTGTCGAGGCAGTGACGTCACGTAGATAGATTAGGGCCCCAATAACCCATTGGTTGACGTAATAGGTATCTAATATTTAAAGCTTTAATTTTCAGTTTTTTCTTCTCGAGCTCTTCCATGAACTATCTTTTCACTCGGTGTGCACCTTGCACACCATGTTGCGTTATGGCTGAAATATTGCTCTTGTAACGTATAATATAATTTCAACTCAATTCACGTTACATTATGTCGAAATTTTGTCCCTGCACCCAAAATGCAATTCAACTAAACCAATCATTCGAGGTAAGATCAGAATCTAACAGGAGTGGGGCGTTGGGGTTCTGGCCCCGATTTCTCCAAGCGAACTTAAGTGAAAACTCAGACTTAAGTTTGAGGTTTCACTTAAGTTGCCAAAAACAGATTTCTCGAAACAAACTCAGTTTATTTCTCAACTCAAACTGAGCGAAGAAACGAAAGTTTGAGTCTGCTCAGTAGGTAACTGAATCCATTTCAACAATACGGCCGAGTTTTGACTGAGTTTGTTTCAGAAAACGCTGTTGAGTTAAAATCTCAGCTGAGTTAAATCTCAAACTTGGTTTGAAACATTGAGTAAAAACTTAAGTTCGCTTCGAGAAATCGGAGCCTGGTCCCAGGGATTTGTGTTTCAGTGGAATTTGTCTAAACCGAACCCTGCCTAATTTCGATTAAAACCGGACTTTTCCTTCGATTTCTAAAAATTTAATGTGCTTTACAAATTTGGATACGAGCTCCTGAACACGAAACAGGCCTGGTGCTGTATGTATGAAATAAAAATGCTTGTGCAGACAGCTGTTGGCAAAGGCTTTGGCAGGGGCTCATTGCAGATTGAAGAGATGTATATCCCTCTCTGCCTTGTCAATTTCAGAATTGACAAGGCTTGTTTATTTGCCGTCTGAAATCACTTCTTGATATAATGTCTGTAACTACTTAGACAAATTCTATATAGACGCAACGTGGGGAACGTGAAGTAGGCCTTAATGCTGCTATAGAAGTGAAATAAATAACATAAGCTGTCCATCATGTATTGTGAAAGTGTGTGCCTCATTTAATAACGCCGTATTCCCTTTGTCCGAGCAGATGCAGACAGATGTATTGCCTAATTTCAAATAGCCAGCCTCAGTCCGAACCTCTCTCTGTAGGATTTCCGAATAGCATTCCGTCGATTTCCGAATGCTTTAACAGTGAGCCCAGTGCATTTATGTGCATATGCATTCATATCAAGAACCCGGGGGTCTTAGAACGAGTTCGGCGTCTTACATTAATATTGTTCCCAATATTGATTTTTGAAAAGGAAACATTGATTTTTGACCACGTGCCCATCTTTAAAGTTGGAACGTGGTAAAAGTTAATGTTTTCTTTTCATAAAACAACTTTGGGAACGATCATTTACATAACAATATGTACATATCACTATTGCATGCCCAGGCCATTTAATAAGAAAAAGTGCGTTCGCAAATTATGTGAGCAATCTTGTTGTGTACATTGTTACGTTCTACTTTATATCGGTTATTGTGAATCACAGTGTACAAAGAGGTTATTACCCAGGTGTGTTTACATATCGTCTACATCCTGCATTATGAATAAACATTGTATTTTGCGAGCCTTGGCGCCAAACCTCTTTATCACACAATGTCATTCTATTTTTATCAAGAAAGCCCCTATTTACAACTTCCCGTACTTGCCCCGACGGATATAGAAACATATCTGAAAGGCTTTATCCTGTGGAGAAACCACCACATTGTATGATAAATGTATATATACTGAACAGCCTGTCATGCACACAAGTGATCGTGGATAATCTACAACACTGTCAAATATTTACCGATGCTCTCAACAATTTTTCTCGATCGTTTGCAAGAGTGTCAACACATCTGGTCTGCATTCGGCACAACGCTGTGACACATGACTATTTTATCCAACTCATTAGTAATCTCCATGCTGCGCGGTTTGCATAGTAGGAAGCACTTTGTGGTGAAGCTGTAAGGATTTCAAATTACAGTCTATTTGAAAATACAATATGAATCCGTTTCATTCTGCCAGAATAAAGGGGATACGACGTTATTTATTGACGTAATAATATAATGTCTAATCTACAGTACATGTTATTTATTTAACACAGAATGTTCCAAACATATGGCCTGCTGGGGAACACATATCCAAATTATCATTATTTTTAAAAACCTGTCATGTTCTAAACCGGACGTTTGACAGTCAAGATTTCGGACTAAAACTGTGGATCCGACTTCCAATTAACAACTGAAATAAAAGTGTCGGATACGGACCCGGCTGTTTATCATCAGTCGATAAATCGAACACTTGTTGAATAACTCGGTTCTTAATTGAACTGAACTGCCGCGCCAGCCAGGTATAGCATAGACACTGTTTACGTACATAGGATAAACATTGATCATATCCTTGTCGTTTAGTTTGTAGAATATGTTGTGGGTCGGAAATATTTGAACCTTACTCTTTCGCAAGTTGGTGCCGCGTTCTGTGTTATCTGTGACAATTTAGGGCGTATCAGAAGAAGATGTATTTTTACCTTTCGCGAGTACATTCTCAGTGTTTGAAGATAAGGGATTTGGAATCGTTCTACATCGACACTTTGGATGTATATATTCTTGGCAAAACTGAACTTGCTCCCAAAACACCGATTATCATGCTTGTATGCTGTATCTGCTTGAGAATTATCTCTTCCAAATTATTACCATGAGCTTCCAAACGACTGGCCGTCAATGTAAAATCGACAACATGGCGCCGATCTACATACCAAGATTATGCATGTGGTTGGTGTCTTATATGTTGCTCGTACACGAGTGAACAGATTGAATTCCAAATCTGGTGTAGAATAATTGAGGAACTACTTGTGTTGCATTCCCATTTTGAATGTGCTCCCTCTTGTTACTATAGATTATATTAATTCTTAGGCTCTGAAAAATATCTTTAAAAACAATGTCATCTCAATAAGAATTGAAAAGGAGCCTAAAGGAAATAGTTAAGTTTACGATATGTAGACTTGCTACATTTTTTTTTACTGCACTTGCTACAGAGAAATAATGCCTGAAGGTCATATACAGACCATGCTCCCAGGAAAGAGCTTCATTAACAAAATTCAAGCAGACAATTATGTGTATTGAAACAGTTGTCTTTATAAAGTTTTGGATCTGAAAACATAACAGTTAATCAGGGGTAAGAAATTTGCAAATTTGTCTTCGTGTCCTTTTCCTGTCAAGCTTAATCTTACAATTTGGCCAGAGAATATGTTGCCTTTTGCTCATTCTTTCTAGAAATATGAGACAACAACATTAATTTCAATGAAGATTATCATTCCATTTTTAAAGTAAATGATACACCACGCGCAGCAACAATGGCGTCGATTCTCCGGAAGTACCCGCCAGCTATTTAACCTAGACTCGATGACGTATCTCAGTGCGTTCAGTCTACATTAGTGAAGTAAGTTGGCCTTGAGCAAAACACCGAGGTCACGCAGCCTCGAACCAGGAGTGCACATGTAGTTGGGTGGTTGGTCGGCAGGCCTTCAAGGGTTCGTCCCTGCCTCGCACTGAGGCGCTGGCAATGTCAGTGGTGTCATCTTAGGCAAGTGACTTTATTCGTAAATTGCCTCAGTCCACCCAGTTGAAACTGGGTACTGGTCCTCGATCCGGAGCATTGTTAACCTTCTAGCGCCTGGTGGCTGCATGGGTTACACTAGGGTCATAACGCCGAACGCTTTGAACAAGCTATACAAGTCTGGATTTAGTGCTATATAGCTATTGTTAGATGACCGAACTCAGTTCCATTGTACTTCCGCTTTCTTAAATTTGAGATAGGATGGCGCCCTGCTCAGTACTCTACGCTCTGCTTAGTGCTAGCTCCCCAAAAGTCAGCATATTTTACTGTCCCTTTCCACCTGTGAGGTAATCACGGGGTGATAGGTCACGACCGCCATTGTATTTTGTAACAGAGTCAGATGATTGGTCATTAAAAATAACCACTTCGTGTTAAGGTTGCGTAATTACCCATTTCTTCTTAATGTATCTAACGACAGTCATTACAAAAGACATTGAAGTACAGCAGAAGGCGCATCTACATACATGGATAAGACCTAATTGTTTCACTGTGACAATACCCAGCGGCTGCCAGACACCATGTTGAGGGATAATGTACTTAATATATTCCATTATCAATTTCCAACAAGCCTGGCTAATATAAGACCTGGTTTCGCCGGAGAACTTGATGAACGTAAGGCCTCACTCTCTGTAGCAAGTTCTTCTCGGAGAACCGATGTCCTGTCACCGCCTAGTTTGTTATCGGGAGTTGCTCTGGAATTTTTCTGATGGAGTTCGATGAAGTTGTGTTCCGGCCGAAAAGAAGAGCGAGAAAAACGCACCCACACAAAGAATTATTTGTAGAAATGATGGAGCTTATGCAGTCAGGTATGAACAGTGCCTTTAGTCTACGGTATGTTCAGTTGTTTGTTTGCTTTTTTAAATCAGGTTTGATGGAATTGCTGTGAAACACACTTTAAGACGGCGAGGAGGTTCACTCAATTATCAGTTTTTGTTGTTGTTGCAACTTCTTGTACACATCTATGAAACGTTTAATCCATGAAAGGTTATATTGGGAACTGGAAATCAGTTCAAGTTTCTACTTAATCTTGGTTCCAACTTTCTGTGTTGAACGTTACTTTGACTTTTTACGGTTGTTGATTGGCCGATGGTAAATCGAAGCTTCAGTATTCAGCCTGGATCGTCAGAGAGAATCGGTTGCACGGGCGTAATCTCAAGGGAACTTTCACAGATTTTGTGTTTGTGTGTCAGCTTGTAGGGAGCAACCATTTGATTTTCTTTGGGGGGGGGGGATTTTTTCTTGCAAACTGTTTTTGGTTCATCGCATTGGACAATCTATTTTATTCTTAAATAATTGCAGACAATCTTTTAAAATATGTTTTATTCAGGGTACGTTTAATTTTGATGTAGTTTAAGGAATATATAACGAAGTTAAAAGGGAGAGATTAAAGTGGTTGGAATGTTTGCGCCCCTTTGTACATATCCCTGCAATCTATTTAATTTTTTTACTCCTGACTCATGGAATCTATCTATTTTCCCCAAACTTGTCTACAAACTATTGATTTTCAACATTTTGCAGGACCCCCTAAATATACATGCTGCTCCTTTAGTGTGGGCGTGGTAGATACAGGTCTTCGTCGAGACCTGGTTTTGAACTCTTTCGGCGTATATCGTTATAATTTGTAGAACTCGAGTAGATTGCCATCGAGGTTAAAGTAACGAATGTCCATACAGCCTTTCTGGAGCCATGGAGTTGTGTGAAAACACACGTGACTAAAGATTCGTCCCTTTGCACGAATGAGATTATGCTCAGGACGCTTATAAATCCTTAAACTGCGATTGGACACGTAGACAGAAACACTGTCACGGTATAAAAAAACGGCAACTCGATCTGTGACATGTTCATTGTAAAACTGAATTTATTGTGTGCGTGTGTGCGTGCAAAAAAGAAACTTCTTGACATCATGCCATTGTATGTGTCAGTCGTGTTTAGTTCTTGTGATTAGTTGTTTTGGTGATGTTATTTGAAGTCTCTCATTTGTGCAGTCAGTCCAGCGTGTATGTTAATTATATTATGTACCCTCTAATAAGGACCGACCTGTAATGAGTGTCATGTCAGTGTAAGCGCTGGGCCTCTAATTGGCGCCGGGTTGCTTTATTATAAATAATTTCTCTCTTTAGAAATGAGCGAGGCATCGTAGCTTTTCTATGACAATGCAGTTACATACAGTTGCACACAGTCATGAAAGATGGTCTAAACCATAAGCGCCGGACCTCTGCTAAACGCCAGACCTCAAATAGACGCCGGGTCATGCATGGAGCTGAAAAATATCCTCCTCCCCATCCCGACGCTTATTAGACGAAATACGATACGCATGGTAATGTATTGGAAAGCATAATTTTACCTCATTCTTGATAATGTGGAGTACTTCTGGTAGTCCAATGGTAGTGTTATCGTTCTTGATTTTATTCCATGGATGTTTAGGTCTTTCACAATACTTGATTGAACATGACGTTGGTTTTGATTTCGTCAAGTGTCAGCCTTGTGCCTGGTACCAATTCCTTTAGTAAAAGCATCCCAGTACAAACATAACGTTTCTGATCTGTTCACTCCTTATATTGATGTATGATAATGTGTGTACTGAAAATAGAAACATCACCTCGTTTGATGTCAAATGATTTTTGTATCGACAAGAATAGGTTCTAAATTGCAATCGACTCAGTAGAAACGTCTAAAAGAATACACAATGACGATAAAATAGCAGGGAAACAGTGGCACATTTCATAGAAATCAATTCAGATATTTACATATTGCCTATTTTTACCAGAAAGCAAATACATAGTTATCTTTACCGTCCGTTTCGACTTACCAGGTAAATGAAAAAAATATCAAAGAATTATTTCTTGTCTCAGCTCCTACTTGACACGAATAGTTGCTCTTGTCGGAGGAAAATGCAAAAAGCCCAGTTAAACCTACATGATATTAAATAGTCTCATTATTTTGGCTTGCATTACACCTTGACATAAATATCAGTCAACGCAGTCACCATCTCTCTTAAAGACAGAGTTGGTTAAAACATGACAACGGTTCTGTGCTCTATATAAGCCCATCGTGCTTTCAATCGGATGACTCCCAAGTGAACATTACACTCTCTCCACTCTCTATTGTCAGTTGGCAATGTCTCCCAATGGATCTATTAGGTATAGGTGGTATCATTAGTAATCAATTCCGGGGGTAACGTTGTTTGGACGGCGTATGGCAGGGGTCAGACTTCCCCCTTGGGAGCAGCGCCGGCCCCTAACCATTAGTATGGTAATACTAAAGTAATGTATAAATACTGCTATTAAGTACGGTCATATGATCGATTGTCGAGAGAGTTACAGAGACGTATGGTGGGTGTGCATTTGCTGTTGATGGCCTAATCGCCATTGTCAGTTTCAGCTGGTCCGTTTGAGTGTGACGGATAAAAGACATGTCAATTATTCTTGAAAACAAGGAGCTTTTCTTGTTTGGTGAAGTACTGGTAATGCGATAATAGTTTTTTTCCACCAAATTGTGTAGTCTCCCCAGGGAGTTGAAAATATCTCTGTGTATAATAGTACGGAGTATTGCCATAAGTCCGACAATACAATGCATGCAGGGTTTAGGCTGATTGTTAGGCTAGGAGCATAGATTGGGTTATGGTTTGTTGGGTTTAGGTTTGGGTTAGGGTTAGACAAATGGGATGTCG
>JAUELE010231740.1:0-12024 GCA_031471655.1 Diodora aspera | reverse complement strand
ATGGTGATGTGGCTGAAAGATTGTTGAAAACCCCAAATCACTCCCTATGTTGCAGATATGCTTACTTAGTTAGAAAAATAAGGGTCATCAAGAGGGACATTCGAACAAAATTAAATCAAATGATAAAAATTGTTAAGTTTAACTGTAAATAAGTAAACATGCAATCGTCCTGGCAATACATGGACGTATGAAAGCTGGTGTCTTATCATGACATGAGTACCGTGTTATTAGGTTTGTGGTAACGTATATAGGCGTATAAATAAGAAGATTTGGGACATTGTATACATGAAGATTTAATTTGCTCTCTACTAACCAGTTTATTACAGGAGGATTTCTACAGCAGCAATGCAGTTTAGTATACCGTATATCGAGACCTGTGACCATGGAATGCTCTGAAACCCAATCGAAAGCCTGTCGCAATAGCCTATGGAATACTTTTTCATCATAAAGAGAACACCCCTGAGTGGGACTAAATCATTTAGAACGCTGTAACAACGAACAGTGAATCTTAAACTTCACTCCAAACATCATCGGGGTAGCTCAATTGATTATAGAGTCTGTCTTGGGCCAAAAGGTCCATGGCTCGGTTCCCGAAGCAGGGGGATCAGCATAAAATCTACTGTTCCAGGGTCACTTCTCAAAGCGGGTCACTTTTCAATGTAACACCGGGTTCCCAACTGCAATACACTGGTCTATAATGTTGGACAAGACTATCAGTTGCATACTGAAACGGTATGCCCACTCACAACTAGCGAAAGACATCATTCTAACTTCCTCTCTGCATTACTAATCTATATCATTTTTTAACATTTCGATATTGACAGTTTGTGAATTTGTTATTTTCTTTTCATCTTCTGGACACAAACTACATGTAATCACATTTACCTGCCAATTATACCTGTTACATACGAGGTGGATTACACAGTAGAATATGAATTGAATGGTTAACATGTTTCGCAAGGTACTGTACAAACATTATTCCAGCTTGCCCATTTTCGTCAACAATATTCATATTCTGCTACGCTAAAGAACCGTTTGACACTTGAACGATATCAAGTTGATGGTCGAATGCGACATTCCGTTGGCGGCCGACGAAATTATTGTAAACCAATGTTACTAACCAATGGTCCAGTCTTGTAAATTCAGTAATAAGTCAGTGTACTAGCCCTCCATTGCCAGAAACCAGAATACTAACGTCATGTAACTTCTTATTTGTTTACCGTGTCTCCATTAATGTCAGAATTATTGTCGGTCATTACTTATATACCGATATTATATTCACCGGTACTTAGTATAATGTAGTTGGTTTGGACAAAATTAATGTCACAATTCGTACGACCAAAAGGTATGTAAATGTAAGGTATGTAAATGTAAGGTATGTAAATGTAAGGTATGTAAATGTAAAGGAACTGACAATGCTATCTGTAGGATTGATCCGGAATTTTCGCCGTAAGCATAAACGTCCCAGTGCAATATACACTCCGCCCAACTATTGAAGGGTCACTCATTAGAATACGTCTACTATTTATACAGCACGTTTGAAGCTATGGTTTTCACAGCTGTTAGGGGAACTATCCATAATGATTGATAATAAACGTTGCTTGATTATTGACGTTTTATGCAGCGACTTGCTGAAAACTTGCTAAAAATCTGACCAGAAATGTGAAAAAACACCTAAACGTACAATGAGTATAAACAAAAAAACAACGGACGAACGTAGCCTTCTTATCATGTAACTGCTAATTTCTTCTGTTCATTTTACATTATACACGTTTATCAGTAAATCTCTAAAAAGTTATGTGTATGGCATTACGCCGATCTTTCAATCGTTAGGCTGAGTATATTAATAGTAACAACGTTAAATCTCCAGACCCCTTTGCAGTAGACAACAATAGAGACTGTTCACTATTTCACCTGTTCACAATCAATTCTGAAACACAATACTGGAATATGCAGAAAGTATCAAGTATAAGTATCAAATTCAATGCCTCAAATCTGCTCCATCGTGTAGAAGACATAAAATGATGATGTACCACCATACGTTCTTACGTTTCTTAAAGCCTACAAGAACGTTAACCAGAGCTTTGTAATTTTATTTCTTACATTCCACATGTCTGACCCAGTTTAATAAGTCGAAACTCACAAATTGTGACAAATTTGTTGGTCTCATGTTTTTCCTCGACAATCACTCTGCTTTTGTTACCCCTGCCGCTGCCAACAATTGTTGCATACAACTGCCTATCATCTGTAAGACAGCAGCTTTTTAAGGTTAACAGGTGATCATAATTTGGCCTCACTCATAAATGGTTTACTTAAGCGATGTTGTAGTTTCGGATTCATCTTGCAAGTTTTAGTTACGTGTTTCATTATGACATGTTTTTACTGTCTGGGATTTGTTTGTATGGTAACGGGGAATATTTTATCACTATTATGACAGAAACCTAGGGGAGAAGTCACTGCGTGGCAAAGCAAAACTCAAGACGTAAAACAAACATGCAAATACATCACCAGTTTCACATGACAGGAGACACCATTACTTGTCACTGACATCATGTAATTAACATCCTAGTTTTACCCTTCAAAAGGTGATTAGCATTGCATTGTGTTTATTTCGATGATAGGTTTCTCTTAAACAACGAACATGCGATTACCCATCAATTTCTGAAACAGAGAGACGCTTTCATTGTATTTTAATGAACATTGGACTTGGAAAGGAAATTAAACATGCTTTTCTTGTGAATAGATGTAGAATGGATATACATGTACATACATACATATATCTTGGTGTTTCGCATGAACGAATATCGTCTTCACAAACAATCGTTCCCAATTTGTCTGTAAACTGGCTAGCAAAAGAAAGTTAACATCGTAATTATACGACAATGAAATAATATCAGACAACTTATTTCATTGTTAATATTCTGAGATTGTATAAATCATTAACTGATGCAAAAAGAAGATAAGACAATATAATCTTAAAGTCCGATAATGCACAAGCAATACCATATTTGGGAGGGGGTCAGGAGACTTTAGATTCAATGACCTTGCGACGCCGCTAGTGAAAACATAAAGAACATGTACATGGACACATGCAACGTCAATATCTTGTATGACATTTCTGGTCATTCATGCAGGCTCGTATCGTATCATCGATAATGTCATTTGTCTAATGATCTAATTGGGAATCTAGAATATTGGTGTGATCCACAAATGGTGGATGCATTTATGTAATTTTTCCAGATACAGTAGTTCAAGCTAAAATAATGGTCAGTAACATAGTTAAAAACTATCGATGCTTACTTTCCATTGAAACTCCATTTGATCACTGGTGAATTGTAAAGTCCCCTTGGTTTGTTTTAACATCCAGAAACCTCACACCCAAACTACATGTCAAAGGGTGCTGATGTTGACAGCGGATTCGTTATTCAAATAACAAAACCCAGGCCAGAAGGGAATTCGTCAATCGTCATGCTGGTGTTATAAAGGGACCCTAATTGTTTTAACCCCCACATCCCACAACACATTAAAACATATGTTTACTTGCATAATAGTCTAAACAAAATACTTTTACTTGCTATACAGTCATATACTGCGGCAAATATGTCTGACATTCAGTAAATGTATTACTTCCATCAAATTCAAATGTCAAAAGTAAAAACAATGTTCTTTAAAAATGATATTTTCTCGATTCATGGGATTTAGTAGGAGCAAATTTGTTTAATGATACTGAATAATATATCTACCGGCATTTAGCGAGGGGCCCTTGAAAATGCGCGGGTATCCAGCTACCAACGTCAGCCCGCTGCTGAATCATTGTAAAAGCTTACTCACTGGACCACTGATAATTTGTTGAACAGATATTTCAGTGCCGAAAATGACTCTCGTCAAACAAAATGAGCATTTAATTAAGATTAGTATAAAAAGCACAGTCGCAATCTTTTGCATTATAGTTATTACAAATACGCTGATGTTGCGACTTAGGGGGCATTATTAAACTTTTCTTTCCTAACACCATTCTAAATAATGTATACCAGTGATTGAGTTTATTGAAGATGGAAACGTAAAACTGGTTATCAGTAGTTCAATAATTCGCGAAAAATCAATTACTAATTACATCTATAGCCTAAATGCAGCAATTGCTTAATAAAATATATTCAGTTTCAAAACAGTAAATTTCATGATAATTGCACCTTAAAGCTATGTCTTTCCTTAAAATGCCGACGAGTGGCTGTAGTTAATGTTTATTCTTGATCCTCATTGATTTCTCCAGCCCAGCCTTTCCTGCTGCTTCCAGTATCTAGACGGGCACAACTGTCACACATAAAAAGTTTTTGCTATCTGCAAAAGTATCGTAGCAGAGATAACAGTGGAATTTATTATTCTCACTTGCTTTGCTTGTGGAACTTATTCTGTTTGTACAGTGAAACACGCAGCATGTCAATAACAGATGTTACAGACAAGCTAAACTGATAGAAAGAACTTAAAGAACGTTCAACTGGAAAGCTAGTTTAATATGAGTTCACGTGTTCCACGCTGAAGTCACGGGGTTTATCAGGAGGCAAAGCAGACACACCAGACACTGACAGTTCATGTTTCATGGATGATTAAAATATGCAAAATGTTTAAAATGCATTGTCAGTTAAACATAATACCTCATATTCACTTTCGTAACCTTTTTTTGTTTTCATCAGCATATTTACATGTTTGTTGTAGCGATGTTTAACTAACTCTCAGGTGAGCAGACAACTAACTCTCAGGTGAGCAGACAACTAACTCTCAGGTGAGCAGACAACTAACTCTCAGGTAAGCAGACAACTAACTCTCAGGTGAGAAACATTTAATCTTGGTAAAAGTCTGAGCCTCTACTCACGAAGACTCATCCTGGCGTTAAGACATCTCTGTCCTAGCGGTTAAACCCTTAGACAACCATCCTACTATAGTCATGCTAATTATTATTGTCATCCCATGCATAGAGTTCGATATCAGCATGTTAACAGTTTTAAAGCAATAATATCACGGTGAAACTTTATGATCTTTGATTTTGTATACTATAATTTACCTGGTAGTGCTCTTCTTTACTACATATTTCGTTGCATTTAAGAGAAGATTGTTTATAATTCATCACTTCCCCAAATGCTTATGTCTTATTATTTGGGGGTGACAAACACAATTACCATGAGTACATTTGTTCTTAGTGGGGGTATCTAATTTTGGATAATTTCGACAATTGGCTGTCAAGTATCCTAGAAGTTAAGATAACAGTTTGAACATCCAACCCTTGGGATAGCTTTTTTAAAACGGAGGCCTGAATATTTAACTTGAACATTGTTCACATTGCACAGTGTCTTTGGTTTATTGATGCATGAGTTCCTCCAACCTTGTTCGCAATACACAATATGTTTTGTTCTAGCGATTGGTGGGTTGCTAAGAGTTTGAACTTGAACCGGGACAGATATGAGCAATATCAGAATGGTTAATTTGAAACTAATCGTACTGATCAATACAACAGATAATATGTAGCGGATGGTTTATTTCTCAAAGTCATTTCCTCTTTGCCAAATCGTATGCCACTTAGCCTAAATGCTCTTATATCTTTACGCTCAGTTCTCACAGATAACATTATTTCTGTTCCAGACTTTTGCATTTACTTAATTAATCTAAACTGGCTCCTGCATCTAAGACTACGATTTTTTGCTAATTCCTGATGAATACTTTCTAGATGTACCGTTCACGCAGTGCTGCAATGTTGATGCATCTGGAGGAAAACTCAAACTGTACAGTGAATGTTGTGCTGGCACCAATTTGAAGCACAAATAACGGATACTCTTTATTGTATGTTGCAACGTCGGCCATAACTGCTGAATTAAAATAAGCCATTGATCACAAATCTGACAACACAAGAACTATGTTTAATGTTAATTTTTTAAGCTAAGGAACAGCTTACAATTTGTGTTTTTGAGCAGCACAATATAATTATGTCAACGAGTCGCGTTTGGGTCACCAGCCACGGGGTAATTGGTCAACTTTATGATGTCGTTATCCCAGCATCAATTGGTTCAGCTTTTAGGTGGCGTAATTACGGTGTTCGGCAATACTCCTTGCAAGACATCATCCTTTGAAGAATGGAAATTGTTTCCTACCGAGAATTGTATTCACACATCGCAGTTTCACTTATTAACAAACGATCAAAAGCTTGGTCTTTTATATTGTGTATTAATAAGTGAACAAGAACACTCTGGTAATGGAAATCGGCCGCAATGTAGTTCCTAACCTAACTTCAAGATAGGAAGGGCTCACATTATCTTATGAATGTATGATAATAGAGTTAGGCTAATTGTGTATTTTCCTTTAGTTTAATAAATATTTACTCAGGCCTCCACTGCAAACGAGAAAATCATCGACCAGTGAACTTTACAATCAGTTCAACTGCTCAGTTTACAGACAAACATAAAAGTAATACTTTTTTTGCAGCTTCAATCATAATAGGATTGGTGAGTACATATGTCCAATCAGCGATAGTATAATCATGCTATTCAGTAACGAACAATAATAATAATTCCAAAAAAAAGCATGCTACAGATGACCGACAATTCAATTGGTGCAAAGCACAAAGGGTTGCATTGTTCACCAATTAGGGGTCGTTCCATCACCAAAGGAACACGTCGCAGTAATAGCTTTGATTCAGTCTTCGCAAACTTTTAACGGCGCATTAAAAGGCAGTTTACAGTACATTTTACTTATGGTCACATTTCGAAATGTGTCTACATGAATCACACTGTCAAATTCTTGATAGCAAACCAACGTAAGCGTGTGTGGGGTATTATGAGCAAACTTTAATTCCAAAGACACTTTACCTGAGACTTTTTCATACACTTGAGATTCATCAGATCCTAAGTCTAGTGTAAGATCATTAATTAGCAAAGTGAAACCTTTGTTTTACATCTTCAAAGTTCAGAGTAAGACAAGCATTTTTCTAACCTCCTGTATGACGACATAAATCAAAATAACTCTCGTACAAACGAGTACTATCATCTGAAAAATCCAGGTCTAATGTTTTAGTACCTACTTTCCGACCATTCACTTTTAAATTCACCTGAATCAAATTGTAATGTTGAAAATGAAATGGGTTTGTGTCTGATGTAATAGCAACAGCTTCATTGCTCACTAAATCTATAAATGCGCGTTTCGGCACTGTGCCAGGAATTAAATATTCGTTATTAAAGTACAATCACAGGAATATTGTGAGGTTTACATCGTACCTGACATATTGGATATTTGGCAGTACCACCTCTACTCAGTGCTCTTGTGTGACTATCGTGAGTTGGAGGAGCTATATTTACTTGTCTCATATGTAACTCTATTTCGTTTATAGGTACTGGAATAGTATTTATGATAAGTAGTATCATGCAATAGAACGAATCTGTCTGGACTTTTTTATTAACTCTACTTTCAAAGGCACACCATCTATCTATCTATATTGCCAAAAAATATCTGAATGCAGTCATCCCACCAATTCCATAACCTTAGTTAGGACTGTCTTTAATCTGCTTCTCAAAAACCCTGCATTACCAGCAACATCTGCAAAAGAGTTCAACCTACCAGTTGTATCCTTGTAAAACGCCTCGCTAGTTAGGGATGTGTCGCACTGACCTTTATTACAGCTGAATACATGTTCAATGTAGGCTCTGTACGGATACGTACCGAGTGAGTCAGATAGTTCCACTTGGTTAGCACCGGCTATCACTCTTACTTCTCTAAACAGTGTATGTAAAATATTATTAATGGGTGCTACTACATCCTTATGTTCCACCATCTGATTATTCGCATCCACTCTATCAGTCAATGTAGTATGCCTACCATCTTGACTATCGAAAACACCACTTGCAAATAACATTCCGCTAAATCTATGTAGATGTTTACCGGATTGATCAAATCTAATCTTATGGTGCTATCAGTAGGACCTTGACCTGTCACAGGAGTATATTTTACCCAACTACTATCCGTCATCGCGCTCACAATCCCAGGTAAAGAGAACAAGTTCAGCTCGCTCTTAGTACACTGTATTGCTGTGACTGCATCAGAGCCATTTTGTCAAAATAAACGTCTACGTTTACTAGAATGATGTTTCTTTAACCCTTTCTTAAAATTGCCTGATATGCCAGACTGTATTTGTGGAAGGTATGTTAGTAAATGAGTGCAATACATTACTGGTATTGTTTTTAAGGGCGTCCACCCCTCGTCTCTTTAAACTCCTTGAGAAAGTTTCACCACTACTAATATCAGAAACCACATTAGCAGCAGCTTTCAAACCTTCAGCATTTTTCCTGTAGACTTTAATAGAGGTAAAGATAGTTTCCCTATAGAACCTTAATAGTTTACCTAGACCCGCACCTCTTTGATTATGATAGCGCCCTACGTACACAGGTATGTAAGCATGTGACATCATATTCGTAATTTATCGATTAAGAATCTCTGATACGTCTAGAGCGAAGTACGATCACAGAGCGTCCGCTATTAAATGATGCAGGTCTGCCCATATCATATCTGATAAGTATTGTTATGTTATGTATCTCCTCAAATTTTAGCTTCAAATAATGTACAGGATTCTTTTCACTGGTGTATACCGTGTCAGATAGCATGCTGTTACTCACTGGAATATGAATCAATAGAGGACTAGATAGATAGGTAGTATGCCCTATAATTTGGTCCAAAATAATGTTAGTGTAAATGTACATACTATAGAACATGGTATGATTTTAAAATATATCCGCCTTGATCTTATTTTTAACATCTATAACGCAATAACCATAGTTTATAGGTAATTTAGTGTACCCTAACATGTTTGCTACATGACTACTTACAGCCACCTCCATATGCACTTGCTTACCTTGACCAGACTCAGGATCCAGTGTGTTTAATTCTACAATGTAAGACGTAGAGCAATGGACTACGTTGCTTAAAATGTAACAGTATTTACCTTGTTTGGGTAGAACCAATGCAACATGCCATTCTTTGCTTTCTGCTATATTAACTGATGTAACACCATCCGCTCATCGTCACTTTCTTGTACGTTCTGATTTATCATATAATTTATTTGATCTATCAGCTCCTCCAATGTGTAATTATTATCAGGTACTTTTAAAGGTTCTATTACCCTACTTTTAAAGAAATAAGTTCGCTCTAGTATCTTTTTATTGCCTGAGTAAGCAGTTATTCTATAAGGGACAGACATAGATATAGTCATCTTGTAAGGTTGTTTCAAATCTAACCAAGAAGTAGGAACTTGTAAAGAACTCACTCCTATTTCCCAACTTCACCTTTCGAGCTTTAAAGGATGAGGTAAGTGTATTGTATACGTATCAGCGCTAGTCGCAGGTCTGGGATCTGCGCTACCATCACACCCTAGTGTAATGTAGAAATTGGAGGTATCTCTCGCATCCATACTACTATGATACGAATTGCTATACGAATGTACAATGTCTTACATATCTACAATTCGATTTAGTAGTTAAATATCTCCATATTCTGGTTTTGAGAGTTCGTTGTAATCATTTAACTACAGAGCATTTCACATCGTCATTCTGGCTAGTAGATACGTGCTTAGCTACATGAAAATCTGTCTTTAAATAGTTGTTTTTAAAGCACTATTACCAAATTCCCTTCCCTTACTGTTGGTCACACTATCAAAAAGTCACTGTTTTAGATGTCATATTTTTTAAAGGTTCCACCCATGCACATTTGCTATAACTTCTATAAGGCAAAGCAAGTATTTACAACCCGAATTGGTTTTACTTATTTGGCTAACGTCGCTCAAATCTATTTTCCACAATTGATCCTTGCGACATATGGAAGTGAAATATGGAGTGTACTGTATTCTGGATGTAAGCGGGCTGGGCCTTAAGCCAGTTGTCAACCTGTTCAGGAGCAGGCTTAGCACTGCCCTTTTTCCCCTTGAGCTTGTCTTAGTCTATTTCCGATACCAGTTCGGGAAGTATATCTTCTTCGTACATCGTAATATGTTTTGTGTAGCAATTTATTCCAACAAGGTTTATTTTTTAAAGGGCACCCAACTCGCTGCTTTTCTCTTTTGAACTCTAGTCTTGGGGGTTGTTACAGTCATACCATACTCGTCTGAACTAACTGGTTCATGTTTGTACCTATAATTTTTAATAGATCTTTGCTGGAGATCTGCCTTATGCATTAAATCATCTACCATGGACGCCCCTGCCAGTAGCGGCTAACTGCGTGCTTTGCTTTGTCTTACTAATGCTGAATACTGAATACTGAAAGTATGTTATCAGCGCTAAATAGCTCGCATGCAGTTTTGAATAATCGATTGATCCACCTGAACTATTCAGCTTTAAGCGAGGATGTTGTTCAATAAAATCAGCTACTCTACTACCCGCCATGCCAAACGCTTTAGGAAGTGTATTCACTACTTTATGAAGTAAAACACCAGCTTTTTCATCTGATACAGCTTCACTAACAGGATAATCGATACTTTGTGGTTCTACCTTCTGATGCGAAGCACTTATTGAGGTGCTGGAAGGTAGCGACGTTTTTTTCACATTTCTAGGTATATTCTCGACTGTTCTAATCTGTGTTTGCAAGGTTAGTGCTTTTTCTAACATTGTGTTGTATTGGCGTAATTTTTCATACAAACTTGTGTCCGACAAGGGGGCTGTTGAGTCATTAAAAATTCGATTCATCTCATTTAAATTATCCATTCTCTGCTTATTCAAGAGAGCCTGTGGTTTTAAAACACTTTATTCACGGGGCTCTCCATTCTTTAGTATACAGATTCCGGTATTAAAACCAACTTACTAGCCATACTAATGCCCGACTATCATCGATATTTGACTACCTACTACTGGGGCTAATAGCGGGAGTAGAAAAGGTAATATACCTCCTTTCTGAAACAATATCTTACGTTTGGAGGTGTCAGAACCCTTACCTTTTTTACACAGAGTATTTAACTTAGCTCTACGTGCGTTTAATTTTCGTCTCTGGTCTGCTCCCAGTGGTGTATTACCAGCATCAATATTCACAGCGACTTCGCTAAATGTGTCTATGATTTCCTAAAGTAAAATCTGTAACAGTCTCTGTCTGACAGAGGGAGATGCTCAACAAATGTAATTCAACATGTCTGCATTACGTGTTACTCTATTTATACAACCCATACTTTAGCATGCATCTGGCAAGGGTGGAGGAATATGAAGTACTGAGGACTTTGTGGAGATGCGTTTGAATTTGTACTTGTTCTTCACACTAGTTTTTAAGGAGAAACCTGCCTCATCATCGTCGCTACTGTGACTGCTACCGCTACTGGTCATCTGGTTATCGTTATCCACATCACTTTCATCGCTACTACTACTATTATCATTAAACCACTTGTTTTTAGACTTGCAGCCCAAATCACACATTATTATTTCATTATTATTATTATTATTATTATTACTATTATTATTATTATTGGGGTACATATATACGTATACTGAACAGCAAAAGAAACGTCACCCCAAGTAACATTGCATGAAAAGTTGTCATTTAAATATCTGGGAATTTTTTATCAAAGTTCCAAAACATTATCTTGTCCGGAAAAATGAAATTTGATGATAATAAAACTGATTACCCAAATGCATCACGGCAATGGCCATGGTAACCCGATGCACGTGAGTTTGATGCAAATTGAAATGCACATGCGCTCACTCATTTGTTGCCCTATAAAAATCCACCCAAATCGGATAACATTCATTCGTTATTGAATTTCTACGAAATGCCAAGATTGACAAGACATCAGCGACACGAAGCCCTTGGATGATTGCAAGAAGCCAATGCATTTCAAGTTGATGTAAGGACCAGCAACGGTATCAGACCACCGACACTACAGATGTCGGACCACGTAGTGGAAGACCAAGGCTTACCACCCGATGTCAGGGTCATCAAATTGTGCGACAGCATCTTCAAGATCGCTGTGTTACTGCTGCGGAAACTGCTCGACAGACCATGGGGACACACCAGCGA
>JAUELE010231729.1:0-12024 GCA_031471655.1 Diodora aspera | reverse complement strand
CGGGCGAGGGGCCCAACATGCAAAATGTCAGTCCTACCCAGGATTCGAGGACTCTTTACTATGCAATGTTCAGTAATTGATTTTCGAAAGGGAGGGGTTCAGACCTCCTCATGGATCCACCACTAAATCCACAACATAAACGAAAGGGAAAATCCATTTTATGTAACACAATAAAAATCATCAGTGTTTCGGTTACAAAATGACCTGTGCCCTGGAGGGAGGGGGTACAATTTTACTCGTCTCTCAGTGTTTGTGATCCTTTAACATGAGTACTACACTGACCGCTTCAGTTTTATTTTTATTTCAGTCAGGTGACCCTGTCCTAAGGGAATTTGTTCAGTCCAAGAAAATAAGCAAAATTTGAAATACTAAAATAAAAAACTGCTTTAGTTGAAGAATGTGTTGTATCAAAACATTTGTTTTGTCTTTTGAAATATCTCCTTTGCTTTCAGGAAATTTGAAGATGCTTTTGGGATGACGTCTGCAACATCATTTGGTTCAAAGCACAAAATATGCGAAGACTTTCGAAAACATAATTTCATACCAAAGGTGTAAATGGAATTATCTCCTGGTTAATAACAGTTGTGACCCCAAAGCTTCAAAAATCATTCTTCATTCATGAACATATCCAATGCTGTTAAATTCTCACTTTTAAGTTATGGTAACAGTTTGGTTAACTAAATGGGTAAATACATTTTGAGTAAGGTAATCTATATTGTGGAAAGCGTGGAAAACGTCTAACACTTGGCTGATCTCGCTCAGTATGAAAGGTAGTGCTCTGTCACATTTTTATGTCTGTGGCAAACATTGAGAGCTGACTCGACTTCAAAGCATCACATTTTTAAAGTACATTCAAATATCAGCGATTGCATGCATTTAAACTTTCTACTCATACAAAGCAACACCATGAAGACTCCAATGTGGCCAATTTTTTAACAGTGCATTAAACATTTTGCAGAATTTCTGCAGAAAATTACAAACTTGAAGTACAGCTAAACTTAGGGCACGCATCTGCCAGATAGGGCTTGTAGTAAGGACTGAATATCTACATTAACTTATTACCAGTTGTTATTACCGACTACAAAATACTTTCATACTGACTTTCTGCATCTCAGTGTTTGAAATCGCGGTTTCCAGTTGTCCAAGACGACCAAAAGACTCCAAGACAACCTGCATGCATAGAAACAGTTGTCTGCTGGACATCCAAAATGGTAGCCCTGGGCTACGATCACTACAATGAACTCAAATATGAAATAAATATAAATTTCCTGGCTTTTTTGCTTACCGGTATTCAATTGATTCTAAACAAAGCAAAGTGTAAATTATACACTTGGAAGTCACATTTTAGCTCCAGAAATTATTCATCACTCCAGATTGGACAACCTTAAATTGCCATGATTCAGGGATAAGCCAATTCGATTCATGATTTTCAGGTTCCTATTCAATAAGATTCAATTAATTTCCGATTTCATTCTTGTTCATTTGACTTAATGCTTTTTAATATCTGTTAGAAACAAAATGTTTTCTTATGCTGAAGTACACAACTATAAATCTACTTGCACTATTAAGTAACTAAAGATGTGGCAAAGGAATACGAACGAAACGAAACGAAAGAAGGGCACACTGCTGGCATGTAGTAAGTTCATCGTGTGATAAATCATGACAACACAGTGGTCCTGCAAGAATAATTTTTGTATCGATTCAACCTGAAAAGTATCAATTTGTATCGAAATTTGTAATCAAAATTAGAATCGAGATTAATCGAGGAATTGACAAATCACCTCAGCTCTATTAGCTAGACTTATTTCGTACACTGCATCAACTCACATACCGCACCCATTACCTAAGAATGTGTCTGTATTAACTCTTAAAGTCGGAATTAGGTCAGATTAAGGTACAATTCTCAATTGGCGAATGTTGGTTTCTAACCGTACGCTAATGAAAATTTTGTAGAAATATATAATTTTACTCAAGACTGAGACTATGTGACCCGTTCCATGAAAAGGGACCACATGGCACAAAAGCTGCAATGGAGAAATCGATCATTAACTTCTTTAGTGCTAAGCTTGTTCATTTGAGTTTTGTAGGTATCTAGAAACTTCAGGCACTGAATTTAACTACTGTTATAATATTTATCAAGACGGTGGCCCCTTTTAGTTGTTTTTTTACGATTTTTTCTTGCAATAAACATACTCATTATTGTCATTATCTATTTATTTTGTTGTGAAAGGGGCCCGACTTACTTTGTCAAATTCAAATTGTGTGTTATATCATGTGGTAAGTAACCAATGCCAAAGATTAACCTTCTCTAGATGATACCAGCATACTGTTTTTTCCTAGGTCATACTTTCAAACGCAAATTTCTCAAAATAGGGTCTTTTACCCCTAAAGTATTTAATAGGCCATAGAGTTACTAAATATTAATCAAATTAAAAACTGTTTGCATCAAAATGTTTCTTTACAAATGGCAAAACAGCAAATAGGTATAATACAATTTCGTTGTTTGACAACTTGTGGTCCCTTTTTTGGGGTTGGGTCACATATATTTGCAATCCAAAGATTGACTACACAAAGAACATCAACAGCAAGACTGAAAATGATATTTCTACACAATATAAGAAAGGTCAGCTGACTATAAAGTGTTGGATATCCATATTTAATGAGCCTGTACAAGGAGCTAGTTCCTGCTGACAAAGATGTCATATCCAAGTGCTGCTGATGCAATATGCCAATATTTACAGAATCAGTGAACAGACCTTAGTTGTGCATAACAGCCTGTAGCATTGATTCATATCATACTGCACTCCTCATTAAAAAATTTAAAACACAGAAGACATTACAGGGCTCGAAAAATTTCAAAAATCCTACTTGTCCTGCAGGGCGAATGCTTTCCAATTTGTAATAGTCCTGCAAAATTGTTACTTATCCTGTCTTTACTAACATCAACTTTTCTAAAAGGAGTAACTATTGCAAATAAAACAAATTTAGTAAAATAAGACTTATAATTGGCATTTAATGATCATATGAGTTGCAATTAAGTTTGTTCTGTGGGTAAACATTGCAAATTACATTTTAAAAAACTATTTGGGAGTATTAATTAATTTTAGAAAGTCACTTGCCCTACAGGACGAGTATTTTCAATGTTTTACTCGCTCTGCATTAGATTCTCGTCATCAATATGAGCGGAATACTGGATTTTTCAAGCCCTGCATTACGTTGAACCAGTGATTCTCAAACGAAGGGAACAAAGGGAAAAAGCACCCAGGAGAGGAATTCCAAATCTAAGGAGAGGAATTTTAGCCAGGAAGGCTACTTGTTTCAATAATTACTAACTGCTGTAAAGTATGATGAAGAGGGACTGAGGAAAACTAGGATTATACAGGGAAGGATTTCCAAGTGACCTGGGACATAGAGTACCACTGGGTTAAACAGTCCACAATTGGCTATTGCTTAATTATAAAGATCATTAATATTTTAGTAATGCATAGCAAGGCTTTCAGGGAAGAGAATTGTTCCCTTGGGATTTGACCTTGAACTGCTGGTAGAGGTCAAGCGGGACATTTTAGAGCTTGAATGTGGCCCAGAGGGAAAGTGTTTGGTTTAAGTGATATGATCAAGCCCTGAATGAAAGCTCCTTATACAAGCCGATCATTACAACCAGCATGGAATCTCAGATCAAATCAAAGTCAACAGGACTCCAGTTCAACTAATAGGCTTTACCTACTCAAAAGGGAGTTAATTCCCTAAATTTATAAAAATGTGCAATAAATGTGGCAGCATAGATAGTGTTTTTCTCTTCTGAGCATAACAGTACAGTCATCCCCCGTTAATCCGACACCCATTAATCCGATACCCTCGCAATCCGACACACATTTTGGGGAACAATTTCTATTTTTGTACATCCTCATTAATCCGACATCCTTGTTAATCCGACAGTTTTGCCTGCAACAGTGCGTGTCGGATTAACGAGGGCTGACTGTATTCAGAAATCATACTTCTGTAGAAATATTATTCTGGTATCTGTAGAAATATCATACCAGTAGATACAGGGCTCCGGAGAACCACTCGCTCATGACGAGTAAAATTTAGGTATGGGCAAGTGGCTTCACATTACCACTTGTCGGTCAGACGAGTACATTTCATTTACACCAAAAGTTAAGATCTGGAGATGTTTGTGATTCTTCATTGTTTAAATTATGAATAAATCCAGTTATTAAGAGTAATCACATTCAACACAAAATCGATGCCAAATTTGCACATCGCAGAATCAATGGGGCACCAGTTTGTAGACATCCACGCCACATTGTTCTTAAAATAGAACTCGTGCACGACAATCCTTTGTTGTGAAATGGCAAGCAGATTGCTGAAGCTAACAGGTTTTTAAAAAACGATCGAAAATCAGTGTCGAATTCCCCCTCAAAAGACGCAAAGACGAAGCACAAATCAAGCAGGGCAGCCCGAAAGTGAAAGGACCGGTCACTGGGCAAGTGACAGCTTTATATCTACAGATTCAGAGACACACAAACAGCTCAGCATGCCAAATGACTGAATAAAACTTTGAATGCATTACATATTTTGTTTGCCTATGCTGTTTTAAAGAATACATCTTATTATATTTGATATATTCTGGACGAGTGGTTTGTCATTTCGGACAAGTACTTTTTATCATGCACTTGCCCGATGGAAGAGTGGTTTCAAAACTTGTTCCGGAGCCCTGAGATATAAAATAGTTTTCATTCACATGTTACAAATTTCTTCAGATTTAATGAAGCCGAGACAATTCTTTAAAAAGACATCATTTGCAAGAATTTATTTTTTCATTCATGTTTTATTTATGCTTCACTTATCAGGTCCATACAAAATGATATAAATAACTTGAGACTGTTGCAAAATGTTGTAGGGAGGGGGGAGGCGAGCAGATTTAGCTTTAGCAAAGTTTAACAAGGTTGTGGCAATCTCTGCTGAATGAAGCAGAACACCTCCCTCCTTAAATAACCTTGAACAGACAACAACTCAACACAACAAGAACTCATCTGAGCTTTTGAGAGAAGTTAGAAGGTTTTTAAGTAAAACTTTGCTTAGAAAGATGAAAATGTTCATCAAACTTTACCAAAATAACAGTCATAATCCATATACTTATTTCATTCGATAAAACCAGAACCAATTTTCTCTTGGCGCCAGTATTTTCTGAAACTTTCCATTTACGTGATTTCACAAATAGATTTGGTCAGCTCCTATATCAAGGCCTCTCTGCACAGGAGAACTGTTGTGTCTTAAAAGAGTTACAATGTTTCTTTATGATAAGATTTACATAGAACTTTCACACAGACCTAATAACTAAAATTAGCTCTACATTTTGTAAGTTGACACAATGATTTTTACTGAATGATGCCTGAAGTATTATATGAGGATCATACTGTTATCCCACCACCTTCCCCTGCTAAATCAATACTATACAATAATCTGTGTTAATACTGTTATTCCTGGAAATATGGTTAATGTGTATTACTTTATGAAAGAGTATAAAATGTTTCTTTCTAACAAGATTTATATAGAACTGTCACGCAGACCACATTTAACCAAAATTAGCTCTGCGTTTTGTAAGGTGACACAATGATTTTTACTAAATGATGCCCAAAGTAGTATAAGAGGTTCACACTTTAACCCCAATACTATATCAACAGTGCTGTATGATAATGTGTGTTGATCATGGAAATATGGTTTTAAAGTAAAAGTATAACAATGTTTCCATCAAGATTTATATAGAACTGTCACACAGACCACATAACTGAAATTAGCTCTATGTTTTAACAATTCTTCTTTCTAACAAGTTTTATATCGAACTGTCACACAGACCACATAACTAAAATTAGCTCTATGTTTTGTAAGGTGACACAATGATTTTTACTGAATGATGCCCGAAGTAGTATAAGAGATTTACACTTTAACCCCAATACTAAATCACATGAATCAATACTGTACGATAACTGGTGTTATTCATGGCACTCCCTCAATACGGTCAGAGACAACCAATTAATCACTATAGAATGGAAAGCATAAAATCGTTGAAAGTTTGATTTGTGTACAGCCCTACAGAAGGGCTAGATCAATGATGTTATATCCATTCATAAAAGCGCCAGCCATATCCTTGTATAATTAATTAGGACAGGCCTGCATTGTCAGATGGCACACAATGCCCTTGGATGATAATTGGTGTGTAATGGACTTATCTCTGCGTCTAAAGGAAACCCTATTTGAAGGTTCTAGACAATAGGTACAAGTTGATGAATGAAGCATTCTTACAGATGGAACAGTAAGGGTACTGATAGTTTAGGATGATGAACGATATCGAAGAATTCTCGCGAATGAAACAGTGAGGGTATTGATTGGTAGACTTGGTAATTCTCTGGCAATAAAATCTCTAGTGGAATCTGGCAATGTGACATCAAATAACTGCACGAACAGGTCCATTTGTTAATAACTAAATCGGGAAAACGTGACAAAAAAACAAGGACCTTGAAACCTAAGCAATTATAACTCTAAAGCAGGGTGGGGGTGGGGGTGAAGGGGAACTAGTCAACTTCCCACATTTTCTCTTTTTCATTCCTTGACAAAATGTTGCATTTTCACGTTGAGAGCGCCCCCCCCCCCCTCCCCGGCTTCAATGTATAAAACTTTTGGACTTTTAGATTCACTCTGATTTTAAAAATGACTTACCGATTCCAGCACCAACCACAATCCTTCCTGAAAGTAGCGCAAACTTATCCTTGGCGACACCCATGCAAATTGATCCCAAGGTGAAAATCAGACTTGCGGTCATTATCACCACTCTTCGACCAAGCCGGTCATTTAGGAAACCCCCGACAAGGGCGAAAACTGCGGCTGCCCCTATGGTGACACTGACGATCAGCTCTTGCCAAACAGACGACAGATTGAAAGCATTTCTGAGGAGGATCATAGCCCCTGAAATCACCCCGGTGTCATATCCGAAAAGGAACCCTCCAAGAGCCGCAAAAAATGTCAAAACGTAAATGAAAGCCGGTGTGTTTCTCTTTTGTTGAATGCTATCAAGTTTCAAATTCAGTTTCTCTTCGTCTGAGTCTTCACAAAGTTTGGTTGGCCGACCGTTGTCGGCGTTTTTTGAACTAAGTCGAGGCATTCTGCCAAATTTCAAGAGCAGCCAGCTAGCGAGTCCGTCCCGCGCCTCGCGCTACCAGGAACTGCCTTGGTGCCAGAGATGCTGAAGAAAGTAAGGGAGGTAACCCAATGGCTAAGCCGAACACCTCGATATAGTTAACCAACATCGATTTATTCCGCCGACGAATCATCCCGAACCAGTGCTGCATTAAACATACCGTGAGTCGTCTGAAATTGATACGTTGTTTTATGTCGTCCGATTCAACAAAGTAACAAACTCAATTTCCTTTGGAATTGTTACTTTAACAACTGTTTGAATGTTGACTTTTTTAGAACGGATTTGTCAGTACATTTCTGTGCAAAGACTATTGGAATTAAATGTCCCGCGGAAAGTAGGCCAACGTTAACTATTTAAAATTGTTTTGTAGAAGTTAAAATATCTAGATAAACAAAACTGAAAAGAAAAAAATAGTAATGAGTGTGTATGTAAGATGTAAGTCTACAGATAGAAACGAATAACGGAACGCTCCGTTGGAGCAGTTTGTTGAGACTCCCTGGTTGGAGACATTAAAGGAACATGATCAAAGATGCAGGTACGCCAATCTATGTTCAGAGCCTGTCTTTCTATTCATCTAATGCTATTATAATACCGTGCTGTATTTTTCCCCGATTGTTTTTTAACGCAAAGATTTCACACTAATTGATGCGATAAAGAAAAGGAATGTTCCGCCTTTGTCCAGCGCTAAAATAGATTGCGCATTGCATTTGAAGAAAGTAAGCATACATGCAACTGGCTAAAACGGTGACACACCATAACGGTAACATCTGATTGGACGAAACGGTCAAAAATAGACGAAACGGGGATAGATATTTGGTCGAAACGGTGGCACTTTTTGGACACAACGGTGACTGAACAAGAGATATATTATATATATCCATCGATCATTACACTGAATTGTCCGTAGATTTTCGCCAAGTTTGGCGTGTCACCATTTTGGTTTGTTACCGTTTTAGCTATAACCAGTAAAACGATGACGTCACCAAAATGGGGAACATTTAAAACTTAAGTCTCGAGTTAGAGTAAGTAAACTTCTCAGCGAATAAAATGTAGTTAACCGTCCATTATTTCCAAATGATATACCGTTGTTGTACTCAAAACGATTTGAACGTTTTGTAAGTTCTTGTTCGCTATGAAGAAGCAACTTTGATCATGTCCCTTTAAGAGAAATACGTCCATCATCTCAAGTATTCCACGTCGATGTCAACGGATCACCCGGAGACATGAAGGACACACCGGGCACTGACAGTTCATGGGTTCGTGGCTGATTAAACTATGCGAATTGTTCAAAATGCAGTGTCAGTAAAGAATTATACCTCATATATACCCATCAGCTAGTATACCGGTACATGTAATACAATGAATATTCATTTCCTGTAATAACAACGTTTAGCTCACTAGTTTTGGATATATCCCCCGTACATGTAATACAATGTATATTCATTTCATGTAATAGCAACGTTTAGGTCACCTGTTTTGGATACATGCGCTCGAATGTTAAAATAGGTCTGATGATTTATGCATGTGTGAAATAAATAACATGAACTGCGTAAACGATAAAAAACATTGTAAACGTGTATGCCTAATTAAATAACGCCCTTAGTCCCGGTAGTTGCAGACGGATTTATTTTCTACTTTCAAGTAGCCAGCCTCATTCCGAACCTTTCTCTGAGGGTTTATCGAAGAATGCTCCGTCGATTTGCGAATATGAGCTAAATGAATTTATTTGCAAGTCTGACGTTTCCGAAAATCTAACAACCTTTTTCTAGATTTTGTCGGAAAGTTCGGAATACACTCTCTTTTTTTTCTATTTTATGGCATGAAGGTCCCAAAATAATCGAGGCTATCCAAGAGGCTGTAAAACCGATAAGCATGCTACATCTTTGATGCATCATTCGTGGTATGTAATATTGTTAATATTGTAAACTGAGTTTCACCACGTATCCAACTTTAGCATGTTTAATTTACAACGGGTAAGACATTTTATTCATTCTAGATATTACTAATTGCAATTAAATCCTTCTTGGTAATCCAAATATCTAGATATTCGTATTCTTTTAAAAACGTTTTGTGGAAAACGGGGATGGGGGTGGGGTGGAGTGTTACTGCTCTGATCAATAATGTATGCTGAGCCAGTTTTAATATTTCTGACATTAATATTCGATTTTGTAATTGATTGAACAACTTCGTAACTGACTGGTAACTATTGTTGACCGACTTGAATGTCCTTTACCCAACCCACGTTTATGGACACGCCTTGGGTCTAATCATCTCTTGAGCTGAAGAAATAGGGCTTTATGGATTCTCATATGATCAGTCCCTGCCAACCGATCCTTTTGGCATTGTGTGTTGTATTAACATTCCCAAAAACATCCAGATCTGTAAGGGAAATCAAGTGAAGGAAATGAAAGGACACAGGCCTGAGGTCTATCCAAACTGACATATAATAAGTATGGCACTAAACAATGTACAGGATGTCGCCATATTGTACAATGACAGGGTTAATCAAATAGTGAAGCTCTTGCTGTGCAAAAGACACGACAGGTTACTGTTCGTGAACAGAATAAGTGGTACAGTGACAAAATAAAATTGGCGAAACAAGAACGTCGGAGACTTGAAGCACAGATGCGCAGACCAAACTAACACTTCATTCCCAGATGTATGTCATGCAAAGAAACATAGTGCATTAATTAACTGCTTAAAGTGGCAAAAAAGAAAACACTTCGCATCAAAACGTAAAGAAGCAAAAGATCAGAAAGAAGTTTTTTAAATTGCCAATGAACTTCTTTTCAAGACAAAGCAGAGTGCCATTCCCTCTCGTGCACCATCTGAGAATCTGGCAAACGACTTCATCAATTGCTTACTGAAAAGATCAAGAGTCTCCGCACTGAACTGGAGGCAGCGGATGGTAGTTGTTCATGCAGTGAAGAGTTTGTGACAATGGTCGCCACGCACCTGACACATTTCAGCCCTGCAAAAGAGGATGAAATTGTAAACATTTTAGCAGGGAGTCCAACAAAATCATGTTCCTTGGATCCCTGTCCAACATGGCTGCTAAAGCAATGTCAGGACGTTTTTGTACCGTGTACAGCATTGATAACAAAACTGTTGGATAAAAACTACGTTGGATCAAGAGTTTTTTTTAAAAACTTTCGACCCGTGTCAAACATGCCATTCATCTCCAAACTGATTGAAGGGATTATAGCAGGACGCATGCAAAGACACGTGCAAGAAAATACACTTGAAGAAGTAATGCAATCAGCATAAAAAGCGGGTCACAGCACAGCTCTCATGTGACCTTCTTCAGGCAGTTGATACTCAGGAGCAGCAATTCTCATCCTCATCATTTGCAGCAGCTTTTGACACAATAGACCACAAACCACTGTTGAACATCCTTGAATCACATCTTAGGATCAAAGGAGATGCTCTGGCTTGGTTCAGATCATATCCTTCATCTCTCTTAACCTTCTCAAACTAAATTATGACAAGACCGAATTTCTGATTCTAGCATCCTACCAAATGCAGTCAAAGATCCGGCATGAAAATCTACAAATTGGGAAAGTCACCGCGAAGCCACGTATGCACTCCCAAAACCTCGGTGTGCTATCCCCATGGAATATTTTTTTAGTGCATAACTCCAGTTGGGGCAGACTGGACAAATATCTGGATAGGGAAGCTGTTAAAAGCCTTGTACATGCCTTAGTCGTCTCTATGACATCCGGCAGTAGCATCTAAACAAACTACAGCGTGTCCAGAACATGGCTGCCAGACTTATCACAAACACTCGATACCATGATCATATAACACCAGTGCTCAAAGAACTATACACGGGCTTCCTGCACGCCAGGCCAGGGAATCAAGTTCTAACGTTTCACGCTTGTCTAGAAATCAGTTCACGGATTGGCCCGATATCTCTGTAGAAGCTCATAAACCCGCACCAAACAGGGCGGGCACTTAGATCTGAGTTCAAGCTACAACTGAAAGTGCCATTAGCTAAAACAAAAAGCTACCGAGAAAGAACGTTTGGCAGAGCAGGTACTGTTCTATAGAATGCAATTCCAGTCGAAGTCAGGCAGTGTCATGACGTCGGCAGTTTTCGCTCAGCATTGAAGATCATCCTTAAACGCTCTTGAGTAGGGAATATTTCTAGATAAAAAGCGCTATATGAATACATAATTAATTATTATATATATTTAACGGAGTGAACAAACAAGAAGAATAAAGGCCAGCCACCAACTACCACCAGGTAAGGATGATAAGGATACATAGAGATAACTTTCGATTAAATAAATAAATAGCACTTTAACTCCGAGTAAAGGAATGATACGACCACGCAACGCATCTAAAAGCAAAGATACTTTTTTATGTCAATGAACCGACCAATCCTCCTGCTTCACCAATCGAAGGCCGCCCACATCTTCTCTGCATGAATGGTCATCGATTCTGCTGATGGCGTGGTAAAGAAAGGTGTAGCTTGTTCAGATGGGGAACAAGGGTAAACATGATTGTAGTCTGGCATCTTACGAAACACGCTGTTTCATCATAGCTTATCGTAATCTAGCAAAATCACAATGTTGTATACGGTTACCATATGTATCACATATTGTCACGTACTAGTATCTTATATAGCATATATAGCATGTACATGCATCATAATCATGTCATATATCGCATATACTATACCAAAAGAAGTAGCGGACATTGGTGATCATCAAGGTGTATCTATATGCCATGCCATCTGTCCTATATGCCATGGTACTGGCAATAGAAATGATATGATCATATTCGGTGAAGGATTTATTCGGGAATGTTCATTTTCGACACTTCTG
>JAUELE010231718.1:0-12027 GCA_031471655.1 Diodora aspera | reverse complement strand
TGGTCCGGAAATTCGATAACCCGAACGATTTGGGGAAAAACCAAAGTGTTCGGGTTAACGGGGCTCGACTGTATATGCAATAGAACATGGTCCTGTAGACCATGTTCTATTGCATGTACAAGGAAATCAGTTCTGTATTTGTGTCAGCTGCCCATAACCACTAAACAATGACTAGAAACCTACTAGAAAGCTTTTTCCAAATGTTAATTCTCACATAATGAACTTGAATTACTCTTCATGAAAATTCTGAATTACAATGAAACACATTCTGAAAATGAAAATTAAAGACATACATTCTCATTTTGATTTAAATGTCTAGCAAACATAAATATTCTTTGTGATATTCAAACAGGCTTCTGTTTACTGCAAGAGCCATGTTTTAAAGCATGTTCTACATACAGGGATTGATCCAGATCCACAGAATCACTTCCAAGTGAATATCCTCTGATACTGTACTTCTAAAGGACTATCTTCACAGTTCCGTCAACTGAAACATTCCACACACTTGGGTTCTTCCTTCTTAAAGGACCACTTTGTTCTGTTTGTCAATATATTAAGTGACAAAACCTTTTATATGAACCTGTGCACACTGTGTAAAAGTTCCCATGATGTAACTTTATATATGAACCTGACACACTGCGTAAAGATTCCCACGATGCACTGCATGTCATAAGTGTTCCGCACATATGTGTTGCTTCAGGTATGAGAAAGCACTTGGTTCATATAAGAGACGTCAACCTCACATGTGGTTCCACAACTCATGAATATAACACTTTCAATGCCACACATCCTCAGGCATGCAGAAACTCCTACGTTTGTTCTAATCTTCATGAAAGCCCTCAATAGTTATACAACACTGTGGCACAACATCACAAAGCACATATACAGCTCCATTAATAGTTCCACGGAAAGCAGTCTCATAAAAATACATACAAAAATAGCCAGGCTCCAGTGACTTGCACAGATGTATCAAAGAACAATGAATCAGTAATCTACTGAAAATAGCTTTGTTCAGATTTCAGTTGTTTGCAGTCCATCAACATTTCGTGTTGTGAAAACATCATTTTCTTTATGTGCATGTCCATTAGTTATCTTTAGTTTTCCATTTGTATGCTGATAGTTTTTGGAAATGTCATGGTTTTTAAGATTTCTTGATGTCTCATGTTCATTAAGAGCAGCTTTGAGGTAAAGGTCTGTAGAGGAAAGACTATTGGTGAAATCCCGGTCTTCAGGATATATGTTCATGGAGACTTCTTGTTCGTCAAATGGGAGGCCATGGTCCACTGCATTCTCATCTAAGGAATTTTGCCTGAAATCAGACATGACATAAAATTAAGAAAATCAGATATGTTTAAGGAAAGAACTTATCCCAAGCTGACCTTGAGGGCGAGTAAAAAGCTTCATTCAACAGTGATCACAACTCCCATGTTTCTGAGGGGCTTTGGCTCTGGGAGAAAGGGCTTTCACAGTATGCACCATGAAAGCTATAGGAACAAGGGAATTCTATCAGAGAACCTACATAACAGGGTACAATCTGCAAAATGCAGGGGAGAGGGGGGGTGGGAACTTCAAAGGGATGGTGATCAAAATTGTATAGGACAGTGGTGTTTTTGTCCAAACAATTTATTACAATGTTGAATTTATTACAAGTGACTTAAATGATCGATTAAACATTTTCTCTGCCTCTTTTCCTGGTCACATGACTACTGACATCATTATTTCATTTTGTATTGGGCTTCAGTATATTGAATAAGTCTCATGTAACCCCTCTGAAAAATTCTACATAGGCCTCTGCAAATGTACAATAAAATATCTCTGAAAATGTATTGAATGAAATATAGGAGAAAGTAACTGACTGCAACTTTTGTCACATTTTATTGCAATGATGCAGACATTCTTAATGCTGGCAATATTAGAATATTTCTATGTCACATGAAAAATATAGAACAAACAGGGGTCACAAAAAGGTTTCTGGGGGAATATTGTAAATGTGGTGTTATAGGCCCCATCCTGTGTAACACATTAATCAGAGGAAAACCAGGGCTAGGGCATGAGCAAAACAAGGTTAAGCAATCCTGAATTAGTGAGTGAGTGAATGAAATGGTGTTTGATGTAGGCAATTGTTCAGCAATAGCATGGTTACACCCGCTGTACAAGAGGATTGATGATGACTCTCTGGATGTCTGTGTATAGAGGCCAGCAGCTCGTGTGAATTGAGCGAGAGCATGAATCAAGTAGTATATTAGGCGGCTGATCGACTGGGAACCAGGTACACATGTTAGTGAGTGGGTGAGTGAGTGATTTGGGATTTTACGTGGTTTTCAGCAATCTTGCCGCCCCATCACCACGGTGTCACTAGCAATCCCCGGATTGAAAGAGAGTTATCCGGGCAGGATTCGAACCATGATTGCATAGGCTGGCAGATCCCTGGGCCGACAAGTTAACCATTGTACCATCCCACACTCCTCATGTTAGTAGAGCAGTTAGTAAGTGAGGAAATACGACAGGAAAGGTCAGTGAGTGACTTGATTATGTGGGTTAATGAGAGTCGTATTTAGTTGAAAAAATAAGACTTTCGTCAGTGCATAAAAGTTTACTGAAAAAGTAAAAGACTTGAATTTCTCCAAACCATCAAATAATCATAAGTTTGCAGTAATAATTGTCAATCAAAAGGAAAACATTAGAAAACCAAAAGTAAATGAGAAAATGCCCCCAAAATCAGAATTAAATAAGTTCATAATTGAATTTGAGTAGTTCACTATTCAGATGTTCATAATAAGAAATTTAATTGGGTTGCTACTAAATGTTCCAGCATTACAAATATCATATCTGCTTCTAAATATTCTAGAGTAAAGAAAACAAGGACTTTTAACTGATGACAACAAAGAAGACACCTCTTTAGACATTACTTTATGAGATACTAAATATACTTGTAATAGGTTTGTATATTCATGTGTCTGCTTTTCATAAAATGTTAAGACACTACACAAGAAAAAGTATGGTAGTTAATCTTCATGCATACTTTAAACCCAAACCTGTTTGGTGCACTTTAGATAATGCAAAAGTGGTATGAATATAAACGATGCTGATTTTTATGAGGAAAATGTAAGAATCAGAAACAAAAATATTAATAGCATATATTTATTCAGTGTTAAAACAGAAAGTTGAAAATATTCGCCTTATAATGTCAAATGTACAGTATGAAAGTAAGGAGAAGCATGCCCTCAATGAAATTTTAAAAAGGTGCTGGCTAAAATAAACTTTTGAGTATCATGGTGAAAAGTTCCTGACATACTATAACATGACTGGGGATGTTCCACATCAAGACTTTGCCACCTACATATATTACTACCAGTACTAGGCAATATAAGTGCCACAGATAACCATCGGTATCTTCTAATATATATACTAAATTCTGAAATGATAGCAACACAAGCTTGTTTCACTATCTATGTACCCGACTTCAGTTTGGTCTTGAGGCTGCAGAAAGACCTTCCACAGGGTCGAAACCGAGTACTTACTAGAAATATATTTTATCATCTTCAAGGTATATTTAAGACCAAGGACAGAATACTTCCTCACTAAGAGACTGGTTTGACATAACGGTAGGAACTGACAGTTTAACTCATATCACCGACTCTAAGCATACAATTTAATTGTAATAATTATTTTTCAAAAATAAAAATAACTAGAAACTGTCATGAAACTTGAGGTCTTGGTACTGTACCAGTCTTTCGAATTATTTATCTGAGCTTTAAAATTAGTTATCTAAAACAAATTCATTATAATCCTTATTAAATTTCATTTCATGTGTGGCAGAAGATGGGAGCAGCTTCCCCTCTCCCATTTTGGGGTATGAAAATTGTTCTTATTTTGTTTTGTATGTTGGTCATTCTGTCTCTGTAACACCTAATGACATCAACCCCATTATGCTCCTGGCCCCATCCACTCTGAATTTGCTTCAAACCGGACCAACCAACAACTCATCACAACAATGATTTCACCAAAACAAAAGCTACAAAACTCACATCACTTCCTGTACATAAGTTTACCATGACAACCACTTGGATACTACAATATCACTGCAAACTCAGACCAAAGCCGGGGAGGGTAATACAAAAAGATGGTCAAATACTAAACTGGAATGCCAAACAAGAGAAGGACTAGGTTTCTTGTAGCTTACCTTAGGCTGTTGCTTGGGTTCTAGTTTTAAAGGGAACAAGGAAATGTATAATCTATTGGATGGAGAACATCTTCAAACTAAACTATTTGTTAAAAATCCAAGATATTTCGATAATGTTTTTTTTAAATTAATTTTTATTCCTAATTCATATTATTCTTAATCTTTTCAATTAAAAAACATCAAATTCTCACCAAAAAAAATCAAAAATCAAATAATATGTTTTTAACTTAGAAGCTGAAAATTGTTACAAATATTGCAGAATTGTTTAGTTGTATTTATCAGAAACAGTATATTTGGGAAAAAACACCAAATTGGAAGAAAACTACAACTGTATCTCTTTCAAACGGCTGAAAACTGAAACAATTAAGCTGGCCAAGCTGTCACACTTTTAGTGCATGTTTTGTTAAAGCATCTTTGTCCAATAACTTCCATCTAACACATACAAGAATGTTAATACTGTTAATTTGGTTACACAGAAACGGACTACAACTGGAAAAAAAACTTTGCTTGTGGAAACAGATTCTACAGATTGTGCAGTTACACATAACTTCTCAAAATGACGTGTGGTTTCGTACACATACAACTAAACTACAGCCTTACTACCTTCAGTAATAATGGACTCACCCATCATCATCCACCTGATCCAGCATGATTTTCTCCAGGTAGATGGGATTAGCACTGAAATGACAAACACACAAAATAAGACACATTTTCTTGATAAATTCATTATCTACTAAGACATATTGCCAAATACTATAATATGGCTGTTGCTGCTATACACAAGGGTTTAACCTAAGGAAACAAGCACCATCTTCGACTGAGGCATGAAAAACAAAGTGGTCGGGCAGCTGAATTAAGCTTTGGGTTTGTTTGATCATTTAAATTAGTCTCAGCTTAATGTAATGATGGTCATTAAGAATCATCTAACTCCTTTTTTATACTTCATATAATTTTGGATATTTTCATGATTTACTTCCCCATATCTGTCACCAAAATAATTTTATATTTATAAGACTGATAATATTCAAATCTTCACTTCAATATGATGAAAAAATATCAAATCATATCTTTCCTTTCAAAACAATTTTAGGATGCATAGGTCATGCAGTCATGATGTCATAGCCTTTTAAGGACAAGTAACAGGCAATGACAACAAATTGATATGCAGTGCTTGATGCATATGTACTGTAGCTAGACTGATCTTTCATATTGAATGTCTATACTTTAAAGTTGTGCTGTTATAAAGCTACATTCTCTCCAAATGTCAGTTATGGCAAGAGCCAAAAAAAGAGAAATGACACTGTGTTTGAAAAAAATGTGTTGGCAACGTGCTGAGAGTTATAAACATGCATTGATATGTACAGTAAATGTAAAATAGAAACTTAAAAGCAAAATTGAACAAAATTGAATGTTTAGTGATATGCATGCATACAGATTCGAGTTAATAAAATTTTGCATAGTTTCTGCATCCATATAAATCTTGGCAATCAGTAAAGGATCAAGGGCATGCAATTTTAGTTTGTGCAAAACAAAATACAAGGAAAATTCAACAGAGGTAATGTAACCAAAGGATATTTGAAACAGCAGTCAATAGGAAGACATTATCTAGATTTGTCACATGACCGTTCTAAGGTGTGACGCCATCTTGGCTCAAGCTTCAAAGTCAGAAGCCATTCCATTCATGCATACAACAATTATTAATGATACAAAGGAAAAGGCAACACAGAATTTGGATGGTCATACCCACGCTAAAACCTTGTCTGACCCTCTTGCGGTCTAGTGTTACAGGGGAGGAAAAAGCGGTTTAATTTGGTACAGTTATGGGCAGCAAAATGTAACCAATCAGTAAATACAAACAACAAAACTTAGTACATCATTCTATAGCTGACAATAATCTAGATAATGTTTATCATCTATTATGAATGAAATTTCAAAAGGAAAGAAAATATAAAGAAACAAAGAAACCAAAAATCTTAACATCTAGAAAAAAGCACAAAAAAATCACTTCCATGCATGCTTTTTCAATTATCATATTTTCATGTTCAACCTCGCTCTCGTCTTTCATTACATACATGTATGTCTAACACCAAACTAGACTAGAAACTTAAACTCTCTTTAAAGTAACATCTTATCTAAAAAGTTATAGTCATTATATATTTAGAAAAAAGTAATTTTAAATGAACTTACTTTTCATATGAATGAATATTGGTCCCTGGCATCTCCACCTTATACAGATCCGAGTCTTGAGAACCTTCAGAACAACACATTCAATTAATTCCAAAGTATTATCAACAGCATTTTTAATAGCAATAGCTGTGTTATCTATAACTGAGCATACACCAGGCATAGCGGAAGAAGCACTTTACAAATACACTTATTGTTTTAAAGAAGAGGCATTTAAAGATAATAAATTCCATACAACACATATATCAGGCAGGATTCACCACATTTCTTTTGTAGAAAAACAAGTAAGGAGAATGAATACAAGCTTGAAAGTGTTGATAACGGGAGTCAATATTAAGCTCCCTTATTCCACAGGTAAGTTGGTCCACCTGAAGTTCATCAGACTCGCATTCTTCTCTGTAAATGACTTTCTAAACATGGCTTTCTGTCAGCTTTAGTCAGTGATGCCAGACAAATAAAATAACCAAAAGAATCAGTAATATAATAGAAATGCTCTATAATATTGTGTGTTCCTTGGATACCAAATATACTTTTTATATACACCTTCCCATCTAACCAGATTGTGATCAAAACTAAAGATGCAAAACCAGAAAAGATATATACGTAGGCATTTACCCTAGCCTAGTTTTCAAAGTATCTACTAAATTATTCCTACTAAGCAAAGAAGAAAATTCAAATGACTGATAATTCTAGAAATATTCAACATGTCTCCAGTCAAGCTTTTCAATTAAATTAGATATACGGAAACGGCTGCATCAAAAATATTTAAGATAAAATTTTTCAGGTACTGAGATTCTGAATGATACTTACTACACTGAATCATAGACAAGCTGCCAAAATGTACAAACTCTTCTGTCTAAAGTAAGCAAGTTACAGTAACTAAGTGAATTTAAATCTGGACATGCGATAACATGGAGTCTCAAGCACAGATTTGTATATCCCCTCACCCCTTTAGCTCGCCCTTTCAAATTTATTTTGTTCTACGTTACCACCAAATCACCCCCAACATATGATGAAAACCTGCGGAATGGGATGAGATTGCACCATTTTGCATGTTAATTTCTCAACATTTTCTGCAGAGCATGCCCCCAGAACCCTCTAAAAATGTTATCTTTCATGAACTATGTTGAGCTACTCTTTATACAAACAATGGATCCACCAGGGACTCCAATCCCTTTAAACAGAATTTATTGCATTGCCAGTAGTTAGCATCTGAAGCAGCAGCAGTCACGGACACCTTGCTTCCCTGTTTCTAACTAGGCACTATGTGATGAAGCAATTGGATATTGAAAATAAACTCTCTAACTAGTGATACATGTATGAAGCCTCAACCAGTATCCAGTCAGTACTGAGCAATCGATGGGTGAACTTCAAAACAGCTCTCATGCAGATAAGTTTCGCTAACCAGCAATTCCTATATTTTATGGTGTATACTATATGGTTTCCAAGAGTATTTTGCCATAACTGACTCAATGAAGCATGATGAGCTGGATGCACATTAGCCTATAGTGATCTGATGAAAGTCTAAAAAGGTCAACTAGATGTTTGAAGGAACCAAACCATTCACCATCAGGATATAAAACAGACATGATGCCAATCATGTGTTAGTCATTGACCTATACATTACAAGCTTGGGATTATCATTTTGTCTTAGCCATATTAATAATAACAAAAATAATGTAGAGAATTGTATACCGCTAAATCCAGGCTTGTATAGCTTGCTCATAAAGTGCTCAGCATTATTACCCTGGTGTAACCTAAGCAGCCTCTAGGCACTAGACGGTTAACAATACTCCTGATGGAGGACCAGTACTGTGTCAACTGAGGTAATTACGAGCCACGTCACGCCCCAAAGGTGACACCACTGACATTGTGATGTAATTGTCACATCAATGTCTCAGTGTGAGGCAGGTCGAACCCTGGAAACGTCAGCCACCGGAGCTGGTCATCAATTCAGGTACTGCCAGGACTTGATGTTTCTTAACTTCTCAAGTGACTTACATGCATTGCCCGAGACCAACTCACCTCACTATAACAGTACTACCACAATGAAGGTTCTATGTAAAGAATACAGGGAAGTAAATTGGGCACTGACTGACCAGGTTGGGATCTGAACCCACAACCCTGACACATTACTAGGCTGACATTACTTGCACTTGTTCATATCACTACCATAACACTGTCCAGCCCCATATAGTGTATGAGGAGTGCCAAGCTTAGGTGAAGTTAAGTGAAGTTTCTTAAGCTGCCCAGTTAAGTGGATAGCACTCTTGTGATATGGAGATGATGCTTCAGGTTCAGCACCCACACTAGACCTTTTTCAAGGCTCAATCTTGTACAATGGCTTAAGAGAGAGAAAAGGAGAAAAATTTGCTCTGCCTGGGAAAAATCTTCTGCTAGTTGTGCCTTAGGCAAACCAAGCAGAGAACAATATAATAAAGCAAAGTTTCAATAGAGAAATGTCAAGTTTCCTATGCCTTGACTCAGGGTCTTTTATCTAAGTCTACAATCAATCAAGAGTGAAATGAGATTTCATGATCTCTGGCATTCTTTCAGCTATATCACCATGGTGACAGCACCACTCCTGGACTGAACACCAATCTTATCACCAGTTAACTCCTTACAACCACTGAATCATTTCATCCATGTCCAGTTTAATTCAGTTACACCAAAACAAAACAACAAATATGTACGTATGAAGATGAGATGTCTAAGATATGACAACCACTATGTTTTCATGTTATGTATTATTTGTTTTATTAAAGGCATACACTGTGGTTAATTTGTGATGGAAGAGAAATTGGAAATGTGAGTAGGAAGCAGGAACTAAAGAAATGTTGTTAATAAGAAGAGTGATTAGATTTGCAAACTGTGGACTGATATTTGCATTATTCATCTAGTTCTTTAATACATTTTCTTCACAATCAGATTTGTTTACATATTGTGTCAGAAAACCTGTACATTTAAGGGAAGGAGATACAAAGTATGATTTACTTTAACATTTATCTATAATTCAAGATACTGGTATGTACTGATAACCTTGAACATATAATACAGAAAACATTAATGTTAAATATCTGTTGTTTATAAGGCTCTTTTCTCAGGATGCAAATATTGAAGTATGGAAACAAAATAAACATTTAAAGACAGACACCATCAAGATTTATAAAAGAAACAAAATATAAAAATAATAATGCAAATATCATGAAACTATTTATATGTAACCCATTTTAAATCCCTCTTGTAAAGCGTCTATGTGTTGGGTATACTGTCAGTTGTTAGTCAGAGGGAAAACGTTAGCTACGTCAATGTCAAGAGTTTGTACCAGTTCACAGCTCGAGTCACACATCTAGACTATAGGGTCTCTGGGAGGTTAGACCTGTGATACCTTCAGTTTGAGAAAGCCTTGCATAACACAGAAACACAACAACACATTAGAGATCAGTCAGAAATTTCACAGAAATATAGAACAAAAAATAAAACAGAAATAACCAAAAGAGTGACAAATTTGAGGTTGCTGAAAAGTATGAAATAAGGTCTCCTGCATGACTAATTTCAATGAAGTAATAAAATCAATAAACAAAAATAATGCAGTTATCTACTGAGCTACATTTTACAGAAAACTATAACAATGGTGAATTAATAAAATCTATTGTTTTGGACTGAATATTAATGAATATCTCAGTCGTTTTCAATTATTTTGCCCCATGCACCATTTTCACCATATGACAAAATGATAGTTCCCCCATTTGCAAGATTGTCTGACTCAAAAGATACATTACTTATAATATGGAAATCATCTGTGGTCCCAGCTCTACCCTCTGAATTCTAAATATTTCCCCCATGAGAATCCTTGCCTTATCTGATCTTATGTTAATGAGTATCTTATGACTATTGTTAATTTTAATAATTTTATTCAACTGGTAAAACAGTCAATACCAATGAAGCAAACTATATTTCTTTCTATTTCTTGGTAAAAAAAGTTGTAATTTAAAACTGGCAAATTTCTATCCGATTGATAACATTATCAAGATCACTCGTTGTCATATAATATTTGCCTAAAGACAAATAATAAAAACAGGCATATTACCACTATTGACATGAACAAGATTTTAAATGGATAAAGAATTTGAAAGAAAATCTAAAACATATTCACCTCAGTCAAGATTTATTAGTACAACATAAGACAGAGTGATTTGAGTTTCCTAAACAGTTCTAAGAGAGTACAAAGTTATAATGTTTCAAAACCTTTAACCCTTTTCAAGTTCCCACTACCAAAAAATACAAATTTAATATTGAACATTATCTATGAAGCACCTCTTTTTCGATATACAGCAGGTCCCAGAGTTGTGTCTGAAATTTCATGTTGGTCGTATAAATTTTAATACATATTTTCTGCAAGTCTTAATAGCCCTACTGTTGTCTTTCTCTTACCAGGATTATGCATGACAAGCAGCTGTCTTTAAAAACCTCTAAATTTTGGAAACATAACAAAAGATGTTTACAACACAGATTTTTGTGACAGAGTTTTCAGTCATAAAATACAAATAAATTACTGAACAGACAAAAAGAAAAAAAGATCAGATTATTTTACACAGGAGCATGCAAGTTGGGATTCTAATGTCGCTTCCATGCACAGAAATTATACATGTATATTAACAAAAGATTCAGTGAAATGTTTTCCAATGATGTCGTGACCTAACAGGTCAAGGTCAAAGATTTAAAGAAGGGAGATAATCAGAAAAAAAATCATAAGAAAACCTACCAACTCCATTATGGTGAACTGAAGAAATATAATTAAATTTTACAATCTTTAAAAAGTCGATAATTTTCAAATTAATATCAATTACAACATTTTGAAAATAGCACACATAAACATCTATGCATCTTCGTGCCTTTAAAACCAAACTAAACTTAAATGTTAACCAATTAATTTCCTTTTCTTGATTAATTGATATTTCTAAATTACAATTTCTATTTCACTTTAAGTTAAACAAACAAAACATGATTAAAATGTCTAATAAATGGTTGTTTCTACCAATACCAAGACACACTGTTGTTATCTTCTTTTAGAAATACCTTTCATGACGTTTGACATTTTATAGCCATACTTTACAAAAGTATTTAAGATGTCAAAACAGTAAGAAATGGGGAAAATACATACCATAAGCCATTGCTGTGGCTGCTTTTAGCTTTCTTTGGTACCTGCAGAGAGTATGGCATATAATCAGTACTAATACATAGGTAGGATTTTTAAGTTGGAGCTAACTCTATGTTGTTTCGAAGAGTCAGATAACTCTTTCAAAATACACTTGCCAACATGACATTGCCACTTGTATGACTCACTTGCCCAAGGCTTTCATTTATCAACTCTGTTAATGTAACTCTAACCAAACCACAAGAATCGAACATGTTGCTAGTACACATTGCATATATAAATTTAAACATTCTGTATTTGCCCATTGACATGTTAAAATAGTGATTTCAATTCCTGGAGTTCGCTTCTCCTGTATCAGGGTTTCAGGATTTCCTGCCTCTGATATAACAATAGAACACAATAGAACAATACAACATTACATCATGTGATGGATGGATGGATGGATGGATGGATGGATGGATGGATGGATGGATGGATGGATGGATGGATGGATGGATGGATG
>JAUELE010231707.1:0-12027 GCA_031471655.1 Diodora aspera | reverse complement strand
TTGTCCCTGAACACCTAAAGGAAATTATTTATTTCATGAACTTTGTAATGCCCCCCCCCCCCCCATCCCTTCACTCAAATCCTGGATCCGTCCGTGTTGAAACTTTTTTTAACGGAAGCTTAGATTTCATTCACAAACACTTTCATTAGAGAAAAGTCTTCAAACGATATAGCTTTATCTCAAAATATTTGCTTATAAATGCATGCTTTTCAATGATGAATGGATCGGCCTTGTATATCAAGAACACGACATTCTTTTATGTAGTTTGACGACTTAAGTAATTATTATGCCAAGTGTGTTTGTCTCACGTCTTTCCTGTGAAAGCTCTCATTGTTGGAAATTCAGAATGGCCGTGTTTATGAAGGTAAGCGTTTGTCCGATTTACCTGTTGACACGTCTACGGGAACAACACGCTCCCATCCACTCTGCTGTGGCCTTATCTTATTAAATGGTCGACACCTGAAGCAGTTGTGTAGACATGAGATCTGCCCTGGGAGAGGAGAATGCGATAGACTAATGTTTAGTTTATATTCTACCCATGGGGCTTATTTGTTGACGGCCACGAAGGGGGGTCCGACAATTTGACACCTTCAGGATAACTACAGCACCAAAACAGAAACATTTGTCTGAAGACATTGCAGGAAGAAATGTGTTTGGAAGTATTAAGTTACCTGGAGGTCATTATAAATGTTTAAAGATTAAACATTTTCAGATGCACAGGTTGAAGTAAAGTAACCAATAAGCCACATTAAACCCGAAAGGTGTGTGGCATGTTTCACTTTCTCTCCCTACCTTAAAATATATATTTCGTTTATCTTGATAAAGGTTTATCAGCAAGGGATTCGTTTTTGTTTGCTGATGTTTGGGTAGAAGGTTCTCCGTTAATGCCAAGCATGCCCAGTGTCAGTGAAGTTCTGTAGTCAGCAGGGTCTCTCTGTGTGTGTAGTTTTCAAACTTCTCTGGTTGGGTGATTAAATACATAAATACATCCAAATGCCAGTGGCAATTAGGCGCAGACGTGTTTGTTTTGCTGCATTTATTTGAAGAAATGTGAAACGCTATTAGCTTTCTAGTATTTCAAGCTTCAGGATGACGTTTTAACATTCCCTTGCACTGTTGTATTGTGATGTTTTGCACCAGTAGTGAATGTGATAAAATATATTACACAAGCATTAAATCTGCCATAATTCGTGCAATGATAAATAAGTATTTGTTTATTTAAAATAATTTAAACTAATAATATATTCGTTCAGTCGTTCAACGCGCAGAATACGATCCATTATTTTTCATTCTAACGCGTCATATCTGAGTTTGCTGTATTTAAAGACCACAATCTACTAATTTAAATATTTCACTTTCAATATTTTATGTGATTTGGACCAAATAAATTGAGTTTTATTAAGATTAGTAATTACTAAAACGATTCAACCAAGGAAATAAACTTTTTTGTCTAAACAGAAAACAGCATAGTTACAAATTAATCTTAATAACATCAGTGATACTTTAATATTACCTTTTTCTGTTTATTGGTTTATTTATGTTTTATTTGAAACGGGTTGTAGTATTCATTCGTTCTTGTATAAATCAACACCTGTCCATACCTCCGCTGACCCCACAAATGGACATTCCAGAGATATACAACCGAATTAAATAGGGAACGTGAGATACCTGCGGAATGGTAGCAGCATGGTGTAGCAGCAATTAAACTGTCACCAAGCTCCACAGGGTCCCGTATGTAGATCGAGAGAGGTGTTTCATTAATGCAAGTGTATTTTGGGAGAAATAAAACTAATCGCCAGTTGTAAGGTCCCGTCTATTAGATGTGACATTAGATCCCTGGTTAAAAACAGAGTTTGACGTGTAGCGGTATCTTCTTGCAACTTTTTATTTTGTCCGTATCTAATGTCAAATTAACTCTAGGTGTTTAACTGTAATAAAAACAGATGCTCAGCTCTAAGCGATAACACATTCGGGTATGTTTAGGCTAACTGACATTATAAGCACCTTTAGGGACTACCATTAACGTGTACGACAAATGTAAAAGATGTCGATCAATTCTCACAGAAATATGTAACAAACATGTAAAATATGTGTATAAGCGTTGATGCCTGTTCATTATCATGTTATAATAATAACCGAGAAAATATAATTAATGTAGTAATAATTACGTCCAAGACCATTCTGACAAGATAAGCCACGACCATACACACATTTTTACCTTATATACATAAAATGTTATATTGTGTTGCCAAGGATTCTAAACCATACAATTAGATTTTCTGTATATATTACGCAAACCAAGCAGCCTTATAACCCACACTTGCAACCCAAGAGCAACGTTTTTTCATCCAAATCCACCCATGTAAGCTGCCACCGCTATGACACAATGTCTGTCAAGAAAATACGGATAGAATTTCCCGAGAATGACACGTTTATTTTACTTGTTTGTTTTTTATATACAGCAAGGCAGTGTGTGGCACACACGTGTGGGGTTTTCAGAAGAATTTGACAAAAGAAAGACAGATTACATTTCTAGACATGATGGTGAGAGGCCATAATAGTCGCGACTCTTATTTGCACTCTGTTTTCGCAAGAAGAATCTGCTTCGGTATGTCAGAGAAATGACCTTGTTGACCTCGGCAGATTTTTCCCTCCAGGTCTTGAAGAGCTGCCGTATCAAGAGAGTTCTTCTCTGAATGAAAGGTTATGTGTGTGTGTAATGTTTTGCCCTCGTTTATCTTTTTCGTGTGAAACATACTAAAACTTTAACCAGAAAAATATGCAAGAGAAATGTATTGCTCATGTTGTTTAGTTTACAAGTGAAGATGCGGTTGAGATTCATTAATCTATTGCGGAAACTTTAGGAAGGTTTTCCCTAGGATAACAGGGTCTCTTATCACCGTCGTTTTGGATGAAGGACGATTCTCAGAAACCCCTCATAACGGCTAATTGATTCATCATCAACTTTTCGTTCTTTGGTTTTCAAGGTATGGTTATGTCTTTTTCAAATAACAGAATATAACCTCATGATTGATGCAGCAAATGGGGCATTGCGTTGAGTGACTATACGATGGGCATATTGGATGCCTTCAAGTATAGTTTCTCCATTGATGTACCTTTATAACTATGTATGCCCTTCTGGAGCTTCCGGGTAGTGAAGTGGTGCTATGTAGGAAGAATAGAGTCCCAGTAACCAAATGTTTGTCGTACAAGGTGACTAAAATGGGGATCTTCTCCTCTCTTATTTCTCCTATCTTATCACTCAGTGTATGTGCCCGTAGTCTGTCTCCCAGACCCTAGAATATGCAACGAAAATGGAGCCTGCCCAAGTCTAGATTTTTTGTAAGTCTAGGAATTCTCAGCTCTAGGCAGAAATTAGGAATATCTCGGGCTCCTTTTCTGATTTGTTTTTGGTTTCCTGAACATAACTTTGTAGATTAAGCTTATTTCGTGGACTAAATGTTAGTCTATATGTGCCCCTTGCATATCACTTCGTGCTTTGGCTGAAATATTGCCCTTGCAACGTGAAACCTCATCTCTGTTCTACTCAGCATGGCTAGACACATGTGTTGTGATTATAAAACTACTCGACACGGTTCCAGTTTAACATTCTACATTTCGCTTATACATAGGTTTTGTTCATAGGTTGGGACAACGCAATAACAACGATGAGTCAAATTTGTAAATATGATACACCACGTAGAATATGGTGATACGCACGTAATGCCAACAATAATCGATGGATTTTTATTTTTTTTAAACTATGTGAAATATAAGTGCATAACACTAAAGCTCCACTTAAAGCCAGTGTGGATTGTCCCCTCTTGTTGAGGTAAGAGACAGCATATATTAAATTAGATTCGGTATATTTCATTTTATATTAGATACTTGACGGACTTTGTGTGTGTTAATATTCAGCATGTCTGTAAATGGTTAGTGTTTGAAACAGCATGATTCCAATCCGTTACGGACATACCCTCAATAATCACTGCTGTGAAGCGGGGTTGAATATATTTCGTATCAGACTAATTGTAATGCAAAACGTGCTGTTCTATACTATTACAGGCAGTAAAAGAATAAAAGTCATGGCGCCAGTATTTTAGGAGTGGAGACGCAAAAGGTGTCGTGTCTGCTAACATACAGACATAAATTCTGTCTTCGCAGTGGTCGTAATTCTTCAGAAAACTAATTCTTTGTTGAATATGCCAGTTTTATTGCAAAATCACAACACCAGGCTTTTTGTTAATACTTACCCAGCATGCCGTATGGTTGTGTAACCTGGTAACTTAAACCACTGTTTCCGATGTTTCGACCACCCATGTAAATCTGCATTCGTTTTTATATATTGTTCTTGCATTTGACTAAAATAATTTTGAAACTCTCTTTGACGTCTTTTATGTTGTGTATTGTATTTACATCAGCGTCAAACGTCTTTAACGCAAATTCGAAATTAACAAGGATGTATTACAACAGTAGATGACAATTGTATTGAATTAAAGTGTTTATTATTATTATTTATGGCATGCAATACTAATTACTTAAAAAGGAATGACGTTGTTCAAAGGTCTATGACACTTTTAGTATAAAGGATACCAATAACAGACCATGTTCAGTAATCTGTTTAATTGTCATCTGAACCGGAAATTGGTAGGTGTGTATTCACAAACTGATTGATAAAAGTGTTGTTTCTTCGGGACGAAAAGAAAGTTATCCTAATCTGTCCCACGTGTGTTCCATAACACTTAAAATTGAAAATAAATATCTAAACAAAAAATGAAGAATGTGAATGCTTAAAAAGGTTCAGGATAAGACGAATTATTCTAAAAGCAATTTCTTCATGTTTATTAATATGCTGTCGTATAATGTTTCTGTTCAGTCACTGAGCGCCTTTGAAGGGGGAATTTATCTCTTGCAAACTATTTTGTATGATGGAATTAACTTTCTCTTAAAGATTATGTTTGGGCAGTTTGTAAAGAAGAAAGGCAGTGTATGAATTCCAATTATTCTTCCACAATTTTTACAATTGTTAACATCATGCTATCTCGTCCTGACTCGTGCAATCTATTTATTTTCTCCACCCCCTCCTCTAAAATGAACTAGTCCGCAGATACAAAAGGATTGTCAGATATTTTTGCTATACCGTCTCGCAACTGTATTCAACTGATGTTTTATTGGACATTGTTATGGTCGTGATTTTACTAAAGTAGGGTGCATACATTCCGGCATGACTAAAGGATTTGGTCGGTTCTTGTAGTCCACAGACAATTCTCTATTGGAATTTAGTTTTATTTTATTTTAAATAATCATGATTATAAGTATGCCGACAAAGTATACGATTCGACCTTTAGTTGTAGCTTTCACGCAACAACAAATTCAGCTCTGAAACCTCCATTGTCGATTTCTGTTTCTAATGACACGACGAGGGTAGAGAATCCATGGAGTTTTTACATAGCATAGCATTTGTTGCGCCGAACAGGGAGGCATGAAGCTACTTTGAAGCAAATGTATTTTGAAGTAAGCCTCATTTTTTTGCGATCTGTGATGGGGAATGCTAGTAGAGGTACTGATGACTTGGCCCGGAATTATAAACAAAATAAATAGCATGTACTTTGATGAAAATATATTTGGAACTATATCCTCTTTATATTTTTCTTCTGGAGAGGAATGCTGCGTGGGCTAAACATGTTTGGCCAGAAAATCTAAACAAAACTACTTTTTATGTCAAATTATGGTAAACACGAAGCCAAAAAGCTAACCGTTCCAATCCCAGTCTCACTAGGGAACGGAGAAGAATGTGTCTTTCACAAATTATCTCGTGGTGTCCTACAGGGACCCATTATTTAGAGAGTGTTGTTAGAGAGAAGAAGTTTCATTTTGATCTGGGGAAGACGATGATGAACGACTTGCCAGAATTGGACATCCTGCAGAGTGTAAGAGATCTGTAATTGAAACGGCCTGCACAATTATGCTAAGACTATATTCATTGGGCCACATGCAGATTTTATCAGCGATACCCGCATACTTTAAATGCATTTTTAGACCGACCTAATATGGACGTTTAACGTTATACTATATTAAACGTTTTAGCTCGGTTCAGAACAAAGTAGGACCTGTGTGTAAATGCCTTGTATATTCTATGGAGTAAATTGTGTTCAACGCATATTCAGTTTTTTTAAATATTTTTTCTTTAGCTTTTGATATATACAGCGATTAATAATGAGATATATTTCAGTGGCTTTTCTATTCTGAATGAGACGGGTCAGATAAACATTTGGTAACATGTGTAATTATAACTAAAAGATAAAGGAAAATTTACAAACGTCTATAGCGTAATAAGCTGCAATGCGTTCTGTCCTGCAAAGGTACAGACCTGTAACGGTCTTTATATTTTTTATAACGATGTACTGTTATAATATACTGAAAATATGCATGACAATATGTTGTGTATACTATGTGAACTAATTTGCATATACACCAGAGCTGCCAACCTGTACGCTTGGGCATATTCCGTATGATCGTATGTCATCGAATACGCTAATACCAGTATTGTTTTGGAAGTGAAAAAGTTTGAATTGTTAAATTTTGCGAAAACTGCTCGTTTTCAAACCACTGTCCACTTTTCAAACCACTGTCTACTTTTTTTTTTACACGGACAGGTTAGCATCTCTGTATACTCTGTGTATAATATAAACATGTATAAATGGTTATAGCAATGTGTATTAAAACATTTACAGTGTAAGTACAGTGTGACTATGTGACAACAGTGAACATTGACCGTGTAACCAAATGTTGTACACTCTAACAGTGCATGTGTGTATGCACTTTAATGGTGTTACAAAATGTACATAAATATAAATATGCACAGATATATATACATTGCAACATTATTCTTATTCATTGTAGTAGGTTCGTAAATACAGTGTAACAATATGCTTGAGTTAACTTATTAATATGTACATGCAATTTAACAATTTAAGATACACTATGTAGCAATATAAAATCGCCAGTCTTGTATATATATATAAGCTGTACAATATGCATAGCAATGTTCCCGTGGGCATCACACAAAGTTCAAAGAAGTGTGTATGGAATAACTTGTTTTTGATGTTCATTCATTTAAATATCATTTTGATATTTTCTGAAGTATTTGTTGTGTCTACATGCGATAGTTCGCTCTTATATCGGTCGGAAATATGCTTCATAAATAAACCACTTTCGAGTTTCCTTCAATTTTCTAAGAGCATCTATTGCTTGACGTATGATCTAAGACAAGTGGCTGGGATGCAGAGATGTGACTTTGCCAGTTGAATTTAGAATGCCTACAGCAAGCTTAAGTGGAAAATAATGAAATGTAAGCGGTTTCTTTCGGGATCTCCTGCTGACTCTCAATTGCACGTGTCGTCCATTTTGCAAAATGGCTCTTTGGCAACATAAATCATATAGTGATTGCCGGTGCTTGTAAGCAGTGCAGATCATGGTATAAATCAGGTATGTCTTAACATGTGCAACTTGAGTGCATACAAATGAATTTGGAGACGTTTCTTTTCTTCTTTCTGCGGTTTATATGGCTTAACTTTAATATACCAGTCTGGGGTATCTAATATTCACAGTTATGTTCAACATGATTTAGTAGATAAGGAACGTAACTTTCATGGTGAGGTTCACACTTGTGGTACCGTTGAACATTCTGCATGTGATCAGTTACGCTCTTCATGATTTCGTTCTTTAATATATATCTTTTATTTATCATGTGTGTACATAATAGGGAATATGAATAATATGATATATCATTGACGAGTTCCATATGTGAACTTTTTTGTGGTTAGTTATGCTGTGCATGATGTTGTTCATTATTATGTAACTTTTATTTATCATTGACGAGTTTGAACAGTTTCACGAATGTAGGTTCAGTTGTCATGGTAATGAGTACATTAATATATAACTTCTATTTATCATTGACGAGTGTCATCAGTTTCACGAATTTAGGTTCAGTTACCATAGTTATACGTGCACTAATACCTAACTTTTCTTTATCATTGGCGAGTTTATCCTATCTTTCAGTTTTCAAATTTTGGTTCCGTAAATTAATACTCGACGTTTATTTGCCATTAATGATTTTACCTATGTTGCCGTATCAAACATTTGGGTTCAACTTTGTTCCACAAATTATGACTGTTGGAGAATAGAGAACTTTTTAAACAGTGATTCACGTTTTTATCAGTATTCATTAACGTCAAAATTATCAGCATGAAACTTCTTTGTGTCTTTCGCCATCACTCACATCAAAGGCAGTTCCTCTGTTTTCTGCTGGATCCCGATTAACCGAACATTTCGCAAATCAGAATTATATGACCATGTTTGGCTGACAACAGCGAGAATGTATTCCTTTGCATGGCTGATCAAAGTTGTTGCCTAGCAACACAAAACGCACTTTTCTTCTAACGGATTTAAAACCGCTCAGGGTACATAACTCTGCAGAATGTTACATGAACTCCGTTAGAAATAACTCACACGACGGCTTGTTTTATGGTCTTTTAACCATGAAGTGTGTTATAGACTTCGATGTTTTATTGTTGTTTTATTGCCACTAAAATCACTTTCACTTCGTCCTCTTTAATCTTTTTCACTTGCCTGTTATTGAGTTGGCATGGTATGCCAATTACTAACATAAAATGCACATTTAAGTGGTGCAGTTCTCGCTTTTATGTGTAAAATCAATTCTTAAGCCGGCGATTGATATTTGGCTACAATAGACGTCTGCACAAAGGTAATAAAATGATGAAATTATACAGGAATTTTACGGTTAACGGGGTTCTATTAACGTCGTTTAATGATCACCATCGTTAAAGGCATCTCGTTATTACAATTCAAACTTGCAAAAAGTTGCTGTAGATGTGTTCCTTCTTTTCGCTCAAATAATTTGGAATCGTTAATTTAAATAATAAAGGTTGTTCAAAATGTTAACGAAAAGACGAGTTAATTATTTATTATTTTAACAATGAATAAATAACACAATTCACTCATTATTTTTGTATATATTTTCTCGTTGTTTTATTATTATTTGTTAATAACGAATTGACAAAAAATTGTATTGTAAAATTGACCAATTCACATGCATTTACAAATTTAGTCAATGAATATAATCTAAAAGATCCAATATTGTGCGGAACGTGGTATTTGTGGTTTAAATAACAAACTTAACAAATGATTATTTGGAAGCAATAAGCCTCCTTTTGCTTTTCTTTGTTTATCTGTAGTAGTGTACAAGTGTATGACATATTTGGGGCCTTTTAAGAAAACTAACATTGCTGTGTTGGGAGCAAAAGAAAAACAGAGGACACGAGTTTGAGAAACAGTGCTACACCTGTTCTCTTTGATCTCTCTGATTTGCCGCTACAGGTGTGAGCAAGGTAGTATTGTGTTCGCCATGTGACTTGGGCCAACACGGAGAACGTGGTCGGTTGAACCGAGGTCGCTAGTTAAAAAGTTAGTAGGTTTGCCAGGTGCAACGGCTTTTTAATGACTAGACTGTCAACAGTAAGGTTTGGGAAACACGTACTCACGTCTCATTCTGGTATATATTCCGGGTGCTGTGCAACGGTTATTTTAACTAATGTTTTGCTATTATTGGATATAACGGAATGACATTTTTTGGCAAGTTTCTTTTTACTGATGATACAAAAAGTTAAAATAGTGGCATTGTCAATTAATTTGTAAATCCAGCTCGTGAAACAAAGCCACCAGGGTATATAATGAACTTTTGCCAGCTCTGCAGTATTGTGCTGAGGGGGCAGTTCAAAGCGTTCAGAAAATTCCAGTATTAAACATAATCACTTTTACTGACCTTTAGAACCTTTGGGCTGTTGACCATGCTTGTTTGGAGTGCACTCTCTCCCTTCTCCGAGGGACGGGTTTCATTAAAGTCGACAATATCAACAATGCATGTTTTGCTAGCTATTTAACATCTAGGTTTGGGAATATATGGCCAGCTGTAAAGTCGTCATATCAAAGAAACGATAGCTGGTTGACCACGACCTACAAGTAGTAATGTGTAAATCAGAACTGCTACTGCAAGACGTGTGTCGAGCCCGGGGTAACATATCAAACGACAAGGGGCAAGTGGATACAGAGGAATAGAACTTCCCCACAGCTATACGCGTCTGTTTACTTAAGCATTCCTTTATCACAGTCAAAGTTGCAAGATCTTAAAAGCAATGCTGTGCAATATACATGCATGTAGACTTCATTGAGTTGAAAAAAACTGTTAATTTTATTTCTCGTTTATTTTTCTCCTTACAAAAATATAGTTATTACCTCGCTAGGCATACCATTTTTGAGAATGGATTTGAACCCTTAACATAAACGTTTTAGCATTACGTCCATACTCAAACGGCATGTGATTTTATTCAGCATTAATTTTATCTATGTTTTGTTCACGTTCTTTCAACAGTTTTCATTTCAAACAATAAGTTTTAAAGATAAGTGTACATATATGTATTAGTCTGTCGCCCAGACTCTAAAGCATACAAAGATAATGGAGCCTGCCCAAGTCTAGATATTTAGCAAGTCTAGGAAGTTTTGGTTTTAGTATTTTAATATTTTTGTAGATTAATATTTCTGGGACTAAATGTTAGTGTAATATATGTATCTCAACCGAGATCAAAGCTTTATTCATGTAAGACTTCGAATTTTCGTTATAGTTCAGTTGATCGCATTGTCCACGCAGTATAAATACAGGTGTCAAACAAATGTTGCCCGAACACAAGAAGTGCATAACATTTCAATTTTGTAATTTTCAATGTAGAAAGGTTTTCTTTCCGCTAGGGAATGCCAATGGGGAGAAGAAGCACAAGAATTCAAATGTTTTGCATGATGGGTGTTTAAAGGTTTACCGTTACTACTATAGAGGATGCGTGAATGATTTTCGGGCTTCAGGTCTTTAAGTGTAAAAGAGCAGAAAGAAACATTATTAGGAAATATTAGGCTGTTGGCAATGCATTGTCGAGGAAAACAGTGGGCGCGTGTGTCTGGTATTGCAAGTGGAAAGGTAGTACTTCAGTGCTGGGTCTGCAAGACGAATCAACACTTTCATTGACTTGTTTAATGGCTGCAGTTTCGAGCAGCAAACAGTGTACTTAACATTTTATGTCTGCGCTCGTTTCAGTCGATAGTCACACTCATAAAGTTTTGTTCTATAAAGTTCCCTGGAGCATATCTTCTGAAACTCGTCTTTTCTTTACGTCATGAAAAAGAGAACACTTTCAAAACGCAACCATTGTCCAAAGCATAGTTGGCAATAACGCAGACGAGTTATGTCCGACAAATGTGCGCCCCCCTCGTAGACGGAATGGCGGAAGCAGTTGAGCGTTCAGCAGAGAATAGCAACAAGAAATGCGATTAGATGATAAGAAATTTCTAGTTTCAGTTGGAAACTTTATTACTCCAAGAAAAAGCCACTGAAGACATGCTGATCTGACAGGAATGTTTTGTGAGTTTCTCAACTTGTTAGATGTAAAACCGATACCTTTGAAGTGCAAGGATTGTTATCGCTGTATGCCGGTCCTTTGGTTGGAAATATGCCGTCATCACTGTAGCGACGGTTCGTTTCTGTGTAGCATTACATACATTAGCAACTTTTTTAACATGGAGACCACGTCACCTTTTTGTTTGGAGACTTTATCATGCTAACTGTGTCTCTCAGTTGTCATAGGAAAGGCAAATACATGTGCACCCAGGTTTTATTTCCTACTCGTCTATTTAAATGTTCACAGAATAAGATCACTTTTGACGGACCCGTTTGACTTCCGTTGAGGTTTCTATTGGCAGCAATGGCATGACGACCTGTTTAAAGACTTCAAGTCTCGTGTGTTTGACTTATTGTTAATACTTACTCTGTTAGTCACGTCCAGTTTAATTCTACTCCACTCAATTCGATTCCACTCAACTCAACTATACTGACGATCAAAAGAAAGTACACCTATTAGTTTTGGGAAATGATGAAAAAGGCAAAAACGCAAAGTGATGCCA